>JAQQAC010003584.1:22095152-22124237 GCA_029783875.1 Phataginus tricuspis | reverse complement strand
GTTTTATTTGAACAGTTGAATATTTTAATGTACATTAGGAAAAAAAACACAAAGGAGAACATAAAACTCATGATTTCATAAGTACCACTCTTAGAAGACTGCGTTTGTCAGAGTTTAGTCCCTAGACAACATCACCTGGAACTTCTTAGAAATGCTAATTCTCAGGCCTGCCCCAGCCCTGTTAAGAACCTTGGAGGATGCTTTAACAAGGCCGCCCGGGGGTTATGATGCACACTAAAGTGTGAGAGCCACTTCTCTAAGATAAGGTTAGTTTTCAGCAAAAAAGTTAATTAAGGAGAGTTAGTTTAAGGAATTTTTAAAATAGTATAATATATGCCCCAAATCATGGAGCTGGTATATAAAAGATGACATTGGGGAAAACATGTTAATTACTGACAGATAAATACACATTCAAACAACTCCAAGTTCAAATTTACCCAGGAATAAATACAGAAACTTTCTCCAACCATCTCTAGCACTAATGAAAATGGTGCTGGTGATAGAAGGCCAAGTCAGACCATTTGCCTTAATACCTAAGAATGGAATCATATTTGAGCCCTCATATTTCATAAGCTTGTGAAGGCAAAGTATGCAGCTTGGTCTTAGTGTATAGTAGGTCTTCTAAGGTGTGTTTCCTCCCCAGATGCCTCTGAACAATGCAGTAACTGCTGTTTGGAAAAGGGATGGCTGTCCTGGTACCTCTCACAAACAGTAGAGGAAGGTTCAAAGTCAGTGAAACCATAGGGAAAAAGTTGGGTGTAATCAAAGTCAACAGCTGGAGAAGGCCCACCACCTGGAATGTCAATACAGCCCCTTTTATTAGTGGGCCTTTGACGACCACACCTGTGGTGGGGGACATGCAATAGGGAGTCTAACTCTATCTTTTGACGTTCTCCTGCTAACGCTTCTAAGCCCCACCTCTCCCTCTTCCCTGTGCACATCTGGGCAATGTGATCAGAAAGGCCTTGACACTGGCAGGAAAGTCTGACCACACAAGCCACTGCCCACACTGGGGTCCTCAGACCTTTCCCTCAACACCATAAAATCCAGGCTAGTCTCCTCCCTTTCCTCTCTCAAAACATTTCCAGCCAGCTTAAGAGGCTTGCCCTGCTCTACCCAGAAGCCCCGAGTACTAGTGTTAGACCTTTTCATACCCTCGTGTGTGCATGCACGGCATGTGCATGCAGGCATCAACCTTGGCATCTGAATCAAATTTTGGGTAGAGGGTCCATTTTGCTTCTTTAGAAAGGATGATGCCATGTAGAAATTACATAAACTATCAGTGAATCTGTGGGAAGCGGAGCAGATATTGTCAGACAAGACTCCATTTTGTTTTAAGACTCCATCTTGTTGTACTTAGGTTTTAGGTTTTTTTGATTATTTTCGCGCCACAGCTTCCCGCCAAGTGTTCCCACTCCGGTCTGCCACTTATGTCAAAGGCAACTGTGCATGCGCACAACTCGGTGCGTGATTGGACTTTGTAGATCGCTTCATTAGCATAATAGGCAACCAATCAGAAGAGACCACACCCTGTACTGTCTATATATTCTCTGCTCCACCCTGTAATAAACGAGACTTGATCAGAAAGCCTGTCTTGTCTCCATTCTCTGTGTCTCCTGTCCCTTTTCATTCGCGCACCCCCTCCTTCGTTCCCGTCGCAGACCCCGCAGGCCAGGGCATGAATCTATCCATGACATTGTACTATGTACTATCAAAAGGAGATGACTAATTTCCATATCAGAAAATACATGATTGGACAACCGCCTGGAGAAATCCATGAGTTCATTAGGAATTGTGACTTTCAATCTCTCTCCTTCTCAAGAACACTTAGGATATTCTTAGGCAAAAATACATAAATGCCAGTATTAAAAGATGGAAAAAACCCCAACTTTCCAGGCCCACCGACCTTTCGCTGGGCCCTGCAGCTCTCTCATTCATGCGCTTAGCATCTCTCTCTGTAAGCCAGGCACCGAACTAAGCTGTGGGAAGGAGAAAATGAATGGCACACATTTCTAGCCTTAAAGGTTTTCCCAGGATGTACATCTTTGAAATGTCTTAGAACCTGTTTTCTTTAAAAACTTTATTTAGTTTTCAGTGATTTTATATGTAGGTGTTGAAGGCTGGGGCACTGTTCACCCACGTCAAGCTCCCCATTCCGCTCAGGGTGTGGAAGACATCCTATGACTTTGGTTTGGCTGGTGAACGTGAACTGACACAGAGAAAGGAGAGGATTTTGTTCTGCTGCCCACAGTCTGGTTTGCCTCCTTCACTCCCGCTTTTTCCCAAAAGAACAACATACACTAGCCACTAGTCGCTCAGCCTGAGACCACGTACTTGGGGCCTCCGCTGGCTGCCAAGTCCAGTCTATGCGCAGACTGGAAGAGCCCAGCCTAGCTCAGCTGAACCACCCGTGACCTTTACTCCCATGCAAATAGTGCTTGTTATTGAAAGCTACTGGAGTTTAGCGTGATTTCAATCCCTGATGAATAAATATGGTTAAGTTTCCTGCCAAGTTTACTATTTGGAGGTTCATACCATCTTAGAGGCTTTAACTATCTGGGATGGAGTCTCACAATCGATATAGACCGAAAAGGGCTAAGGGGAAGGAGATAAATGGGGTGGGAGTTAAGGGAGCTGAGAATCAGTATACTTATATCCTTTAATACTTAAAAATGAGCTCCTGGGGTGATGGTATAAAACAGGTACAAAGGCCAGCAAATTCATGGCTATGTCTCTGATTTTATCCTGTATCGGAAAGGTATGCAATCAGGGCCACACACCATCTGATGGACAGTTCATCATGGAGAAAACAGTCATTAGATCAAATTCCAGAGCCGGGGCTTGGATAACTTACCTTTTCACTTTGTCCTCTCCTCTTATCCTTACTTTCTGTTCTGTCAAAATGCAGTTTTTTAAGCAGAACTCCAGGAACACAAGGTCCCTGAGAATTACGTGCCCCTTTCTACCCAGGCAGTTTGAACAGTCAAGAATCAAATCTACAGAGGAACCCAACTTGTCAGGAAAAAATTTAGGCTACAACTGAGAGTACCTGATGCCTGTCACTAGGTGGCAGTCACAATACTTCATACTTAGATTTGGCACATGGTCCCAGGCGGCACGGGAACACCTGCAGAATTTGGTAGGGCGGTGGCAGGTGGGCAGAGCTGATGGCAAGCCAAAGCCATGAAATGAACCTTTTTCTTTGCTCTAACAGGTGGACTAGTGTGGATATGGCAGCTATATGAGAAAAATGAGAACAAGTAAGGGGTATTTCCAATCATGTCTCCAAAAAGTTTAAATTGACCCAATAGGCTTACACTTGTTACAGGTCCACATTTTTTGTTCCTTACTAAGCCTGCACAGCAATGAATTCTAAAATGAAAGCAAAAAAGGAAAAAGTCATATGCCAGGACCCAGACAGAAGACATCCTGGAGAAACAGAAATGGAACAGAATAGCAAAGTGGTGCTTTGGGCCTGAAGCTCTGGGCCTGCCCTGTGGAGGTAAGATGTCCTGGAGTTAGGTTACTACAGAGCAAATTTACTGCAGAGCAACTGGGGCTGAAAGGGCCCCATGGGCCAGGAAACCCGGGCAGCCCTGCTGCTTAGAAAAAGAGACAGAGGAGGGATTCCCACAGGGTCAAAGGAAGCTGGAACAAGCTGCTCTCAACTGCTGCCTCGGGGCTTAAACAGGAGGGCACAGTTAGGGATTAAGACCAAACTCCAAACCCTGTTCGTCCCTGTCCCCACCAGCTCGGGCTGGGACCCCGGAACACCGTTGGAACACCAACTTCTGGTCTGGGGGTCTTACAAGGATCATGTGAGACAACTGCAAAACAGATGGTATAAAAGGTGAAGGGGAGACTTTTTCTCCCAAAGCATCCTATACATCATGAGCCCTCAATACATTCTCTAATACAGATGAAGAAACCTAATGTCAAGGCAGGCAACAAAATCCAACTTTGAACATGAAATCACCCAACACATGTTTTAAATATTAAACATGTTAAAAATATTTTAGTAATGCTTGGAATCCTTACCAAGATAAAGAATAACCACCATTATAATGACAGTAACAGCACACTATGAAAAAAAATACATAAAAAGGTGAGCATAAAATTTAGAAATATTAGAAATGTAAAATGTAGTCATTGAGATGAAAAGTTTAAGAGTTGGATAAACTCTGGTACAGTCAAGGGAAGAATTTGTGAATAAAAGAATACTGAATGATTAAGCAAAAACACGGCATGGAACAAGAAAAGGATAATAGGAAACAATCACAATTAAGAAAGTCTGGCATTGGTACATAGACAACAAAACAGACCATAAGATAGAACAGAAAATAAGGTAGAACAGAAAATAAAGTATGTAAATAGAGCCATGGACATATGAAAACTGAGTAAGTGATCTGAGGGTGTACTGAAATTTGAGGGGAAAGGATTGACTATTCCTAAATACAAATATAAAAGAGTCATACTTTAAACCATACACAAGAATCAATTCCAATGGATTAAAAATCTAAATGTGAAAAGCAAAACAAAATACCTTGGAAGAATAGACTATCTTCTATGACACAGGAGGTTGGAAAGATTTTTTTTTTAAGGAAAACATTTTTAAAATTCAGTTAATATTAAAATTACCAAAATCATGTATGTTAAAAGAGGCCACTAGAAAGTGATGAGCCACATGCATGAGGAGACATCTGCAAAGCATATGACCAACAAAAGATTAGCATCCAGGACAAACAAGTACTAGAAGGCAATAAAAAGAAAAGCTGCCAATAGAAAAATGGGCAAATGGATAGTAAATTCATGGGAGAACTCCAAATGGCTAACAAACACATAAAAGACATGCGATCTCACTTGTCCTCAGGAAAATACAAATTAAAACTACAATGGGATACTATTTCACTCCCATGGTATTTGGAAATATTAAAAAGTCTGCTAATATTAACTGGTGGTGAGAAAGAAAGACAAACAGAGTTCCAAACACTGATGGGAATACTAGTTGTAACCATCACTTTAAAGATCATTTTGTCAATACTAAATTTAAAGGTGCACATAAATAAAATCAGAAAACCTACCTACAGTTTAACCCTAGTGAAGTGATTAACATGAACACAAATGTTAAAAAGAACACTTACAGAAACATTATGTCTAACTGTGAAGAATAGGAATAAACAAGTTTTCATCAACAGCAGTAAAGATAAGCAAATATTGAGCAATCTATTCATTCAGTGTAATACTATGTAGACATTAAAGTGAACAAACCAGAGCTATATATACTGACACAGATTAATGTAACAAATAACATGGGAAAAAGTACTCATGGTAGGATGCCATTGTTACAGACTTTTAAAACACATAACTATATTATATATTGTTTGGGGATTTTATACCCAAGTACAAAGAAGCACACAGGATTAAAAAACCCTAAGGGGAAGGTAGGAAGCACACAGGTGCTTCAGATGTATTTGTAATGTTCTTTTTCTTTAGTTAGATAGTGGGTATTATCATGAACTTGAATACAACTAACGTATTAGCCTTAAAATATATAAGGCAAAACAGAATATAAAAAGATGAGTAAAATGATAACAGATAATACTAAGCAAATAAAAACAGTGGCTGACACAATTAACAACCTTGATTATATATCCTTGATCACAACAAATAAGCAACATGCATTCTTTCCAGGCACACACATTTTCAAAAATTGATCATTCATAAAGAAAATCTCTCAAATTTCAAAGTAATACCATCGTATAGACCATGTTTTTCTATAATGCAGTGAACTAAAAACAATAAAAGGATACATTTTTAAAAAAACTAGCAAATCTAATTCAGTAGTTTGTGAAAATAAGCCATACAACTCTGCAGGGTTTATTCTAAGAATACAAAAAGTATATACCACCTGAAAATTTATCAGTGATGTATCTACCACATTAATATACTAGGCAAGAAAAACCATCTCTTCTCTCAAAATAACAGAATGATACAGAAAACTATCTTGATAAAGGTCAAGATTCATTCTTGATTTTTAAAAAGGAAAAAATCTCTTAGCTAATTTAGAATTGAAGGAAATCAAATTCAGGAATACCTATCAAGAATTTTTAGCAAACTTCAAATATAATAGTGAAACTTCAGGAAGATTAAGAATGCCAAAAAAAGGCAATGCCCACCATCACCCATATTTTCTTACTTTATACTAGAGTTCTGGGACAATGCAATAAGAAATGAGATTCTAAGAAATGGAAAGGAAGAGACAAAACTGGTATTATTTACAATGATTTGATTGTCACAATTTATACAGTGATACTGTCTGTATAGGGGTTTAGAAAATCCATGCTATACATCACCTAGGAACACACACACGGGCCTCCTGTAGTTCTGCATGGTGGTGGCCCCTATGCAAACCCTGGGAGAGTGGCTATTGCTGGGGACACAAGCAGAGAAATTGGCCTAAGGAATATTACAAAAGGGGCCTAAATACTGGCTTTTAAAGTCTGAAGAAAATAAGGCAAAATGTTTAATTATAAATGGTTACTCTACAAGTGCTCATTCTACTTTTTGCTATATTTTTTCAGTTAGAAATTATTCAGGACTCTATTTGAACATACGGATATGTTCAAAATTTCATGTAAACTCTTTAAACATAGGACTAGGTTTAGCTTTATAGTGAGAAAAACTGCCTACCTCAAACAGAAAGACTATACAAACTCCTGGTAGGAAAACACACGCACACTCTCTTCGTGCGGCTCACATCAGCACTAGTTGACTTGATTTAAAACTTTGAAAGAAGTTGCCTGCTCTTTAGCCTGTGCCTCCACTCAACGGACAGAGCCCTTTATTCAAGGCCAACAGAATGACCCTCAGAGAGGGAGGTGAAGGTCAGTCTCTGGGGAGCCAGGTGAAAGCCAGCCAGCTTTAACTTGAATGAGAGTGGAATTTTCTAGTAAACCAGGCCAGACAAGTCACCCAGGAGGCCAGGCCACCTGCCCAGGTTTCCAAGGGAGACAGGACACTGGCATCTCTCAAACGGTGGAAAAATACTCAAATACAACATACTGCACCTGCCATGGGCTGACTGCCTCTAAGTATAAGGTCTTAACTCCTACTGTTCCTACCATGCAGAATTTAAGAATTATGTGTGTGTGTGTGTGTGTGTGTGGCTATTTTCAAGCCTGCATCTCTGCATACTAATACCAAGATGAGAAACCTAACAGACATAGAGGAAAACAGCAGAATGAGAGTTTGGGAAGGAAAGCTGAGCAGAAGCTTCTCTGCAGAAATACAGTAAGAGGTATAAAGTCAAATAAATGAGGCCCAGCCCAGAAAAACTAGACAATGCTCTGGCCCTTTATCCAGCCCACACTTCCAGAGTTGCCAGATTTAGGTAATGAAAATATAGATCTCAGTGAAATGTGAAATGCAGATAAACTACAGATAATTTAGTATGTCTAGTGTAATAGTTAGGATACACTTATACTAAATAATTATTCATTGTTTATCTGAAGTTCGTATTTAACCATACATCCTATGTTTCACCTGGCAACCCTACTTTGGGATCTCTATGCATTCTTAGTGGGAACTGTATTCGGTAGGCCCGGAATTTATAGAAATTGAAGACTATGTGTGCACACAGCTGGAAACAGAACAATACCAGTTTTTTTAGGTGGCCAGAAACAATGGTTCTAGACATTTCACTTTAACATGGGTTCTTAAAAACCTTCTCAATATTTTAGTGCTACAGTGATCGTTGTAGTTTTGTTTTACTCCACATAATCTGGTCTTTTCAGATAACTGACTTCCTCATAAGTGTTTCAGTAAGTATCCAGTTTTCAGAGTGAACAGAGTGAACAGCAACAAACCAAATGAAGTGGAGACGACACACCCACCAGCCCCCACACGGCCCACTTTCTCTTCTTGTACCACCGGGAATACCCCGGCGAGAGCATATGAAGAGAAGCACACGCTCAAGCCTCTGACAGAATCAGGGTCGCATCTGAATAGCAGTGGACACGGACATGTGACTCCAAGAGCATGGAATTCAAGAGCTAGTCAAGCTCCTTCATCTGTGGCCTCCCTTTCTGCATGTAGGCACCCTTCTCTACCCCTCTGGTGCCCAGCTCTGTGCCAGCACACCCCGCAGGGCTTCAGACAGTTGCAAAAAAAAGAGAGAGAGAAAAGCATACACTGAGCCACAGGCAAAATACAGTTGCTACTCGAAGGTTGTAATAACACACTTAAAAGTCAGTCATGTACAGCTGATTACCTCTCATCTTTCTACATTGTTACTAAAGTAAAAAAAAAATCAGCAAAGATCTGGAGATAAAACCAGCTACTTATGAAAGCCAAAACAGCTCCATCAGCCAACCCATGTAATCCCCCCTATAAAGCCTTTCTTCGGTGGTTCTCACCTTGGCTGAATATTGGAATCACCTGGGGAGATTTAAAAATGACTTCTGTATGGATCCCAGCCCAGAAAGAGATTTAATTGGTATGAGATGCACACGGGCACTGGGATTTTTAAACAGATCTCCAAGCGATTCTGATATACAGTCACGGTTGAGACCCACGGCATTTGTTGTTTATCTCCAATCGGTGATGTCTGGCAAGGCTGGAAATTGATGACTACATGGAGAGTATGCTCTACCACTGGCTAATTCCAAGCTCTTCTCTATCCAAGCTAATGAGGCCACAAAAGCTAACTCTGCACCGAGCCGAGAGCTAATACACAGGAACTGCATTCTTCCTTACCCTGCTGCTAGCACCCAGAAACAATGCTCAAATGCTGGGAGTATACAGAAGAGACTGCAGATGAGAAAAAAATAAAAATAAGATGGCAAGATCTTTTGAGCAATCCCACCTAACTGGTAAATCCCAACATAACCTGCCAGATGATTGTTTTAGAAATGCACCATTTGGGCAGCATGAGGAAGATACCAGCTCATTTAGAGCAATGTTCAGTTTAGTCTGGCAGCAAAGCCTGTGCGGCAGGCCAACACACGCCTACCCATTCTTCAGAGGAGAACCTGCTCAGGAAACACATCCTTTTTCCCCAAAAGCCCTTGAGGTGCAAGGCCAAGTCCTGGTTAGCTATTATAGAACAAGGCACTCCTTAAGTTTCCCTTGCCTAGTGATAAAATGACATGGGCTGAACCGTAGAATCCAATTTCACAAGTTCAAAAATCCTAAAATAGAAAAACAAATTAAAACGAGTTTGAAAAAACATACAAAACTGAAGTCTTACAATCACAGAATCTTAAAGATGGAAGCTCAGAACCCACTTAGGCCAGCGTTCCTTTCTCAAAGTACAGAGGAAGAGGCCAACCTAGTCAAACAGAATGACTCATTTGCTGCAGAGCAGAGAGAATCCCAGATCAACACGCAGATGATCTCCCGACAAAGAAAAGCAATCACATGGCTGTCAGCAGAGCTCAGGCTTCCGGACTACGGTTTTGTTTCTGCCATACCTTGAAGCTTCCTTGTGGCTTTTGAATGAGGTCAGATGCTCACAGTAAAGGGAGAGGAAAATAACTAGAATTGCTTAGGGGAGTAGAAAAATCTTCGAAAAAGCAGCAGCTGTAAACAGCAGAGTGCTGAGGGGGGGCTCCTTTTAGAGTGGGGGGCCGTGTGGGGGGCCCGCACAGAACCAGAGACGCAAGCCCTGGTGACAGAACCTGGGGTGGCATCATTTCCTCCCCCAGCTTCTGCAATCCAGACAAAGGCAAGAAGAAACAAATGCTTGGGTCTCTCCAGGGCTGGGGTTTTGTCAGATGGCTGCTACAGAAGGGACAGACTCTTAATGTCCTAAGAAGGGAGTGAAGACAGAAAAGGCTGGCAAACCCGAAGGAAGACGGAAGGAAGACGATTGGAGTGAAGCCCCTGAGGAAGAGACAGGGTCTGTGTTTCTGGAGAATGGAGAGGAAAAGCTGGAACTAGAGAGGGAGGTGGACGGAATGGATTTAATAATTTGTCATTTCAAAACTAAAGCTCTCATTAAAATGATAAGGTCCAGGACGTAGACAGGGTATTAGCTCATGGAAATATAAAAGGATACCACTGGAAGGGAGGAGAAGCCAGGATTCGGAATGGTTTATCCATGTGGTCATGAAAGCAAAGCAGAGCGTGTGACCTGGGACATACGGGATGAGTATACCAAGAAAAGGTCATCTTGAGAGTCACATAATACACCCCTGAGGGTCCAAAGGGCCAAAAGAGCATGTGACTCTTTGTGGCATGATATTGTGATTTATTTGGATTTTTGTTTTGCTTTTAAGAGTTCTCACAGTAAAGGATAAAGGGCTAGCAATAAACACATCCTTACAAGTTTAGTGAGGTCATAAGAATCTGGTTGTGATTATAAAACTAAGTACATGATAACACTTACGTAGCATTTTTCTATTACCAACCCATGTTTAATGCTTTACTAATAACATGTTTCCTCAAACACAAGACACCATTGATTCTAAGACACATCTAAAACACAGTATTTAAGTGCCATTACAAAAAAATGCTGTATACTTGTAAAATGTCATCAGTTGTAAAACACACTGTAATTTCAGATGTGGAAAATGTGCCTCACACATTAGGTGAAATATATCTTTAACTCATATAATCCTCATAAAAGTTTGATGTGGGAAGTATTATTATTTTTATTGCCCCATATTAGAGATAAAGCAGGACACAGAGATTAAGGACTTGCCCATATTCACACAGGTAATAAGAAATACCACCAGGATTTGAACCCAGAAAGCCTGACTATATAATCTACTCTTACTACTATCCAAGCTTAATATTCACAGAGAAGGACAAAAATAATCATAATATGCCAACCGAAGCTTTCTACTCTCATCACCAGAAGGAGCCGGCCTTATGGAGTGTGCGCTGCCGATGCAGCCTGAAGACAGGGACTTCCTCAGAGGATTTGCATTCCGTGGGACAGGTCTGACTCAGGCCTCGTGCTCTCCACAGGATCCCCCCCAGTTTGTGGTTTCCTGAAATTTGTCATTTATGGCACCAACTGCTCAGCACCAACTCATCCCCACATGTCTACTGTTTTTTTCCACTTGACCATTACTATATCCATTTATCTTTAGCCATATGTAGTCCTCTTCCAGCTGTCATCATGTGCTTCATTTCGTTAAGGTGACTCCCGGAGCCATATTCACATCTGCCTCTAATAGAAAAGCCACAGCTGAATAAGTACCCAGGCGCATCCAGCCATCAGATTATACAGCCTCTGACTGCTCCACCCCTTTGGCTCTCATAGCCAGGAAGCCAGAGACCAGGCTCATGAATTCATGCATTCCCCTTAGCTGACTGCCTCGATTACTGCGGGAACAGATGTCACAGAAATACAAAGTCAGAGTCACAATTTCCATGTCCTATAAACAAGAAAAAATGTCCAACACTGCTGATAATCAAAGAAATATTAATAAAGTATAAGATACCATTTATGTCCCTCTACTTGGAAAACATGAAACCCAATGTTGCCTGAAAAGCAATAAATAGAATCATGAAATGTTAACATCATCATCAATAAAAAATTGCTGCTGCTAGAACTATTGTGAGTATTAACCTTTATTGGCTATCTCCTATGAACCAGGCATTGTGCTAAGCACTTTCCCTAATCCTTTGAGGAAGACACTACAATATTCCATTGCACAGACACTGAGGGTCTCTGGTTAAGGAGGAGAAATGGGGACTGCCTTTCAGAAAGTCAGTTTGGCAATACGCATCATCGTAATTGAGAGCGGAGACCCGGAAGGAATGCGTTGGAACTTAGCTCTTACCAATGGGGGAGGCGGGTTGGGTCCTTCCCCTTCTGCATCTCTGCTTCCTCATCTGCAAATGGGGATAATGATGACTCCTACCTCACAAGATTATTGTGAGGAGAGTTAATATTTGCACAACGCTTAGAGCAGTGCCTGTCATACAGGTATGTAATATACATTTTTAGCTGTATTATTATTGGCCCATCTCCATTCTTAACTGATTACTTTGACTCCTACCTCACTGACAAAGCTGAAGCAATCCGAACGTCCACATGCTCCCACCTTCCAGCACTGAAACCCTCATTCTCTGTCCTTGGAACTATTAGTGGAGATGACTTTCCCTGCTCCTATCAAAGCCAACCCCTGGCTAGTAGGCAAGATCTGCCCTATTACCAGTCTTAAAGAGATCACTCCAGCATATCTTCCCTCTTCCTATATCAAATTTCCCTTTCTGTAGAGAACCTTCTCCATGGCATACAGAATGCTATGATTTTTCCCATCTTAATCAGAGGAACATGAAATCTTTCTTTCAATCCCACTTGCCCTACCAGCTACTACCCCAATTTTTTCCTTCTGCAACAAAACCTGTCAAAAATATGTCTACAGACTATCTCCAACTGTCACTCTTTCTAAAGCCATTCCAAATTAAACTGTGACCTAAGCTGGTCCACCAGTGTCCTCTGTTGGCCTCTGTGCTTCTAAATTCAATGGTCAATTCTCAGTCCTTTCTCCACGTGCTCTGCCATTTGGCCCGCTCCCACCCCTCTGGATACACTTATTTCACTTGGCATCCAGGACACCAAAATCTTTTAGTTTTCCTGCCTCCTCCCTGGACGCTCTTTCACAGCTACTCTTGCTGACCCTCCTCTTCATCCCAGTCTCTTCCCGTAGTCCCCAGGGCCACTCCTAGTTCTGCACCCTGCATCTCAGCGGGCCTTCGGAGTTCTAAACACCAACTTTTATATGTTTAGATAACTACCCAGTGGATATCAACAGCTCAGAAGCCCTCTTGCCCAACTCCACACTCATATCCAAATGCCTACTAACACTTTCTTGTGCATGTCAAATTGACATCTCAAGTTTAACATACCAGAAACAATGTCTGATCTTCCCCCACCACCCAGTGTTCCCCCACCACCCAGTGTTCCCCAGTCCATGGCAATTCCACTCCTCCACTGCATTTAAGTCAAAAACCCTAATGTCATCCCTGATTGTTCTCACTCACATCCTGTCAATAAATACCAATGATTACACCTCCAGAAAAATACAGAATCTTACTACTTTTTAATGCTCCCTTGCTACAACCATAAACCAAGCCGCCATCTCAGCAAATATAACCTCTTGTCTAGATCACAATAACCTCCTAATAACTGTGACCCTGGGTCCACCTACCCCCTCACCCTCTAGTCTCAAGTTCAACAGACTAGCCAGAGTGAGCTTTTCTAAAGACAAAGAAAATCCTGTCATGCCTCTGCTCAGGATTCTCTAACAGCTTCCCATTTCACTCTCAGCACAAAGGTCAACATAAAACAACATACTATACTGGCCTCAGTGTTGAATATCAGGGGTTCCTTAATCTTTTTTTGTATGTGTGCCATGGACCCCTTCTCAGAATAATATTTTTAAATGTATAAAATAAAACACAATAGATTACAGAGGAAACCAACTCAGTTGTCAAAATATTTTTAATTGTCCCATAGTAACACATGTATTCCTGTATTAATACATTAAATGACAAGACCGAGTGGCAGGTCCAACCACAAACATAATTTTGATGTGATATGGTGATGAACAGGACCATGTTTTAGGATATCTCTAAAACCTAAGTGTCCATCCACAGATGAATGGATAAAGGACATGTGGTACATATACACAATGGAATATTACTCAGCCATAAAAAGAAAAGAAATCCTGCCATTTGCAACAACATGGGTGGATCTAGAGGGTATTTTGCTCAGTGAAGTAAGCCAAACAGAGAAAGACAAATACCATATGATTTCACTTATTTGTGGAGTATAAAAACAAAGCAAAACTGAAGGAACAAAATAGCAGTAGACTCAGACTCCAAGAGGGGACTAGCAGTTACCAAAGGGGAGGGGTGGGAGGGAGGGTTGGGAGGGAGAAGGGGATTAAGTTGCCAAGGATTTTTGCCTACATTCATGGTTGAAAGACATGTTAAATTTCTGTTAGATGTTATTATTAAAAATAAAAATTAGATTTATTTTCCCCATCCAAAGTAATAGACCCCTGAATTCTATCACTGAACCCCTTAGATATCCTAAGGCCCCGAGCTAAGAACCCCTGGTTCAGTACTACCCCTCGCACCTCTTCCAGTAACTGCTCCACTCACACAGACCACACCACACCCACTCTGTACTGAGAGCCTTTGCACTGGCTATTCCTATTCCTGTTCCTAGCATTCTCTCTCTTTCCTTATTTCCTTGTTCGAATATCACCTCCTCAGTGAGTCCTACTCTAACCACCCTATTTAAAATTGCGACCAGCATTTAGTTCCACCGGAGTCCCAATGCCTCCAATCTGACTCTTTTCCATAGCATTTGTTTCCATATAATATACTACATAATTTATTATGTATCTTTATTTTCAGTATTCACCACCACCACCTCTCAGCCAGCCACACAAGCTACTTGAGGACAGGACATTTTTTGTTTTTATTCACTCACTGATGTAACTCAAATGCCTAAAACATAGCCTGGCATAGAGGAGGCACTCAAGCAATACTACTTAAATAAATGTATGCATTGCAAGTGAAATTACTGTTGCATGTCTGTTATATAAACTACTTGCTCCACACACCATTCCATATGAAAACACAATGCTTTAAGATTTTATCCATTTATTATTACTATATAACCCATATTTATTTATTTCTATTCAAGGTGTGGAAAAATGCTCCTCTAGTACATGTGGCAGGATATCCATTTGCACCATTTATGAGTGCCTAGATACTAAGTATCTCTCCTCTCAGAAAGAATAATTTAGAAAAGATTTCTAAATTGCTAAGGCAATATAAGCAAGCTTATATCTAGGAATTAGATTTAGGAAACAGGAAAATCCAAACTTCTAAGACAATCACTATTAGCATTTTGCTCTATTTCCTTCTGTTCTGTCCTATACATCTTAACAGAATTGTAATTGTTCACATCTATTTTTTTTGAATGACCTTGAACTCTGCAGGAGCTGACATTTAATTTCTGATCCTTAGTACAATTAAGAAATAAAGACAGAAACCACATTCCTTTTTTTTTTTGCTGACCTCCCGGAGACCAGTCTCAGAGTTCTGGAAGATCAGCTCACATCCCAGACACAGAAGCTGACAGTTTTCCAGGTACAGCACCACAGGACACACTCTCTTTGTTCTGGTGGAGACATCAATGTTCCCGCTCACCTGCAAACACCCACAGCTGATCTGAATTTGGGTGAGGAGGGAGAAGAAGTGAGGGACCAGGGAAGAGTCCAGAAGCTGCTCCTCTGGGAGCCCATGAAGACCAGCTGACTCCAGAGGGGCGGGGAGAGCGCAGTTCTCTGAACGGACTCATGCTGAGGGAACTGGTTGTGTCCTCTGTAACCTTAGGCTCCAGTTATAGCCACTGGAAACCAGGCAGCAAGCCACAGGGCAAGGAGCTTTGCCATGCCCTCAGGAAAGACAAACAGTATTGACATGTTCTGAAGAACTCCGCTTACCACCTTCACTTGCTTTGGCACCCACGACTAAATAAATGTCAGCTATTATCACGCACATTGTGATTCCTGGATCAGACCCAGTCATCTATCTACCTTTTGATCATGGTCACTGGTAATTCTGATGCAGTATTTTTCTAAAACATAATATACTCTTTACACATTTTAAAACTGAAATCTAAAATTTTTCACTATAAGTTTAAACAACTGTGAAGGACAATTCTGGGGAATTAATGAATATTGATCTCTTAAAAATAAACTATTACACTCTTTTAAATGCAGCTAATATCTAATATCATGCTTCACCACTCGGCATTATCTTTGAAAAGGGCTGAGAACAAACTCTGCTTTAACACTCAGAAATTTTACATGGTTCATCATCTAAAACTTTTTTATTTTAAACAGGGTTCATCCAAAAGTAACACAGTTTTGTGCTTGAATGCCTTATTATGATTTACCTTCTCATATCCATGGAATACAA
This sequence comes from Phataginus tricuspis, assembly GCA_029783875.1. Classification (NCBI taxonomy): domain Eukaryota; kingdom Metazoa; phylum Chordata; class Mammalia; order Pholidota; family Manidae; genus Phataginus; species Phataginus tricuspis. The sequence continues at coordinate 22,108,280 of JAQQAC010003584.1, read as the reverse complement.
ACATAAAAATAATTCGATTTAAAAAAATTTTCTGTGATCACAGAAATTTTAGTTTTAAGTTTACTTCTAGACTGAGTTACAAAAAAATTTATTAGTACCTATGAAAATACATTAAAATGTGATCATTATTAAATTAAAATTTAATTGGAAATGTATCTCCTACTGGAATGAATAGGACAGACGTTTTTGGTGCTCTAATAAAGGCTTCCCAAACGCTATTATTTGGAATTATCCTTTCTTTGACACCCTGGAGGTTTTTACACCTGGAAAAGGTGTAGCAAGATTTGAAATAGGTGAGACTTAATGTCTTTTGTTTATAAGGTGGATGAAAGGTCCATTTAAATTACGAGTACTAATGAAAGCTAAGGATTTGGAGAGTTAATCTCCTCAAAATTACCCACGTCTCCCCACTGTATCCCTTGGCAGGTCCTCATGTGTTCCCAGTGGGAGGGCTGCTAATGCAGTAATATATCCAGAAGGCCTCTACATCTTGGGGAAAAGGCAGATTCATTGGAGCCTGGCTTCAGAGAGCTGAACTGACAGGCTCCCCAGATTATTTTCTTCCCCCACTGAAGATTCAGAAGATTTGAAGTAGGGGATAAAACACACAAAATGTTTAACAATATAAAATTTATATAAAAATTCAACACTAAGACACCTATCACAGGCAGGACTGGTGGCCAAGGGATTTAGAAAGGCTCCTGAGAGGTAGAAGAGTCGTGGACTCTCTAAAGGAAGTGACACTGGAACTGGGGGATGGTGGGTAGAACTTGAAAGAAAAAAAAGGCAGAGGTGAACAGTTTTTCTGAGTTTGGAAGCTACGATATTGAGTTTGTTGGCTGGAGTCTGTCCTCATGAAGTAAGTGGCTCATAATACGACATCTGGGTAGGATGGCAGTGGGTTATTTTGTTTGAGTGTTGCAAACATGATAATTACTTACAGTTAAAAATAGAAATAGATTGTTGAGAATATTAATTGAGGTAAACTGGTTTTCGAAACTGGTTTTATGTGAGTCATTACAGGCAAATTGACCTAGAGATGAATACTTATTTTATTCACAGATTGGGTAATCCATAAACATAATATCACTATTAACTCTTACATTCATCCCAGGCTGGACAAAGAAATAAGAATTTAAATTCAAATCATCTCATTTTATTCTTCTTATAGCCCCAGCAATAGGCTTAGCAAGCAGTATAAACCATCACCTAAAATGAAACCAAGAGTATGTATGATTTTTATTAACTGTGATTCCATTATCACTACCATGAATAAAGATATTGTTATGTATCTGTTCACAAGAAAACAGAAATCACTGATTGCTTCTCTCTATCCTCTGAACCACTACAAGGAACTCCAAACTGGTCTTCCTATTTCCCCACAGTATCACTCACCTCCCTCCCAGACCATAATCATCCTTACAAAACTCATTTCTGGTCCAGTTATTCCCTGGCCTAGAACCTTTCAATGGCTCCCCCATTTGTTTACAGCCTAAGGTCCTTAGCATGGCATGCCATATAATTTCTCTCCCTCCAAGATGTGGCCTCCTCCAAATCTACAGGAATTATACCGTTTCAGCCTATCAATCAATCACAATAAACTACTTACAGTTCTTCAAACAAGTCCTGCTCTGTCTTTCCCCTGTACCTTTGGTCTACCTTGCCTCTCTCTACCTGACTCACCCAGCCCTCGGTCTTTCAAGCCTGCTCAGGAGGCCTGTCCTGATTCCTTTAGATAGTATTGATCATACTTCTCCTTTTTGTTCTGTATGCTATACATCCTTCAACTGGAGCATTGGAATGTTTTACTGCACTTATTTGTGTACATTTCACCTCTCCCCACCCTACTTCCTGCTGCCCACCTCCCAGTCCTCCACCAAAAATGAAACACAAAAAAAACATGCATTGCTTGAGTACAAGGATCTTGTTTTACTTACCTTTGTGTTCCAAACATCTATCATACACACTAATACATAGAAAATGCTCAGTAAATATTTGCCTGGTGAATGAATTATAATTTACAATAGTGAAATTAATAACATCAGTGAGTTAGATACTAATAATGTGCTAGATGTTACTAAGAGTTGGGTGAGACCTAGAAGCATGAGTAACTCTGATGTCATGGCCATTTACCTGCAACTTCTAAGATTACAACACAAGATAAAGTGTGTCCTAAGTCAAGGGAAATCCCCTAGGAGTCATCCAAACTGTGCCATGTAGTTCAACATACAAGGGCAGCTTTTCTTCAAAGCTGACTTCTACTTGTCTTAATTGGTGGTACACTGAAGAAGGAGTCTTAACACTAAGGGGTAGATCTGAAAACCATTTGGTTATCGTTTCTATTTTAACAAATCTAGTTCTCTGCTGTGGCGTCACTCCATACTTTGCTACTTAAAATATATAAAATGTCTGCAGTTACCTTTACCTTGAATTCACAGAATTCATTATTTTTAGCTAAAACTTTTCTTATTTAAAATGACCAGAAAAATCAGCAAATCAAATTCAGCATCTCATCACAACAAATAGGACTACCTCAAGAATGTAAAGATGGTTCCATAATAATAAATCTGAAATATAATCACTAATCAGATTAAAGAAAATCACATGATCATTTCAATAAACACACCCCTAATACATTAAAGTCAAATTACTTTTTGTGATATCAACACTTAGAAGCTCACGTCTATAAAGAATGTTCTTTAACTTGATAACGGTTTTTGACCAAAAAACTCTGACCAATGTAATGCTTAACTTCAAAACATCAGAAAGAAGTCTATAAAATTCAGAAATAACTCAGGATGTCTATGATTCAGTACTTTTTCAGCTTAGCTTTGGAGGTCCTAAGCAATAAATTGGGACTAGCAAAGGGACAGGTAACAACTGATGTATTCTTTAATGTTAAAGACTCAATTTAAAATGGGCAAAGGATTTGAAGACATTTGCCCAAAGAAGATACACAAATGAGTAATAAGCACATGAAAAGCATTCAACATCACTCATCAATAGAGAAATGCAACTCAAAACCACAATGAGATAGTAGTTCACATCAATTCAGGTGGCTATTGTTAAAAAACAAAAACTTCAGAAAATAACAAGTGCTGGCAAGAATGTGGAAAACTGGAATTCTTGGGTACTGCTCATGGGTATATAAAGTGGTGAGCAGTAATGGAAAACAGTATGGATATTCCTCAAAAAGAAAAGTATAACCATATGACCTTGGCATATACCCAAAGAATTAAAAGCAGTCTCAAGGAGACATTTGTACACCCATGTTCACAGCAGCATTACTGACAATAACCAAAAAGTGAAGCAGCCCAACAGTTCATCGATGGATGAATACTTGAACAAAGTGTGGTATATATACACAATGGAATATTAACTATTCAGCCTTAAGAAGGAAACTCAGACACATGGTACAACATGGATGAATCTTAAAGACACTATGCTAAGTGAAACAAGCCAGTCAGAAAATGACAAATACTGCATGATTCCACTTACATGAAATACCTAGAGTAGTCAGATTCAGAGAAACAAAAAGTAAAAGTAAAATGGTGGTGGCCAGGGTCTAGGGGGAGAGGGGAAATGGGGAGTTGTTTAATGGGCTAGTTTCAGTTTTGTAAGATAAAAACGTTCTGGAGATCCATTGCACAACTTGAATATACTTAAAGCTACTGAACTGTACTTAGAAATGCTTAACACCTATTTACCCATTATGTAAACCATTATGCACTACACATACAGTGTGAATAAATGCTTTGGAATGAATAAAGAAAAAAATCAATGGTTAAGATGGTGTGTTATATATAATTTACAATAAAAAATAACATAAATTGTCATGATTTGTCTACCAAAAAAAAAGAGAAGAAAAACCCAAGGCTCTCAACTTAAGAATTAGTAGAACTAAAATACATATAAAATCAGAATTGCGAACATGAAAAATTGATCACTTTGCTATACCAACAAACCCAGCATAAAAACATAATGAAAAATGAACCCCATTTATAATCAAATATGCAGAAATTAAATGTGTATAAACTCTAAGAAAACTGTACAATTTTACTGAAGATCATTAAAGAAATCCTGAATAGCTAGAAAGATAAATTTTGTTCCTGGATAGGAAGACTCAGTATTAGCAGGCCCCTTCATATATAACTGTGTATGTGTACAACCACCCAAACAGAATTTAGAGGGGAAAAAAAAGAATTGAGAAGATTTAATTACCAGATATTTTAATAACTTCAAAACTACATCAACTTCAAAGACATAAAATTGGCACAAGGTCTCAATAAACATACCAACAAAAATATCAAATGATCTAGAAACAGGTCAGCATAAAGGAAGGAATTTATATACGTGAGAGTTGGCACTCCATATCCACAGAAGAAGCACTAACCATTTATTAAATGGTGTCAGGGCAAATAGTTATCAACTGGGAAAAACAAAACTAAGAGCAGCTTAGATTACTTTGCTTCATAAGTGTATCAGACACTGTGCTATATTCTTTTAAAAAACATTATTTCATCAACTAAAAACTTTCTTTTTACATAAATAAGGAACCTTAGCCCAGTTACTTGCTAAGTAAAGGTAATTAACTTGCGTCAGTAACTGATGACGCCTAAAACTGACTCCATGACATTAGGTTCCATAGCTCAAGCTCCCTAATCATTACAGCACATTACCATACTTAACACATCCTCATCTATATCACATACAAAAGCAAATGCAAGACTGAATAAAAAATCTAAATATATGTATTGTTAAAATATACACACTGTTAAAATTTAGGTCAGGGAAGGCTTCCTTAAGATCAACAACAACAAATCCATAAAAGATATGACTTCATAAACAAAGTCTCCATATAATGAGAAACAGGAGGTAAAAGATGTGGCAAACTGGAGATTACGGTTGCAATATGTAAGTCAAAAGGCTAATTTCCTTAATATATAAAAAGCACTTCAAATCAGTAAGAATAAAGACTAATGATCCAAGTTACATGGGGACAAAGAACACTAACAAGCAAGTCACAAAAGAAAATGAAAAGATGTCCAACCGTGCTAGTATTAGAGAAACACAAATTAACAGCATGCAATTTTTAACCATTTAGATGGGCATAAATTAAATGATTAATGATTAAGTAATGAACATTCTTGTTTTAGTTTACCATCAATTGATTCAATATTTTGAGAGGGCAATAGTGTCTACCAGCAGTTAAAAGGGGAAGGACTCTAACAGCAATTCTGCTCCTATCCTATCAAAGAATTCACAGATATGCACAAAACAGATGTACAACAATTTCATTAAAGCATTGTTTGCAACAGTGAATGATTCTAAGTGATTAAAAGATCCATCAATAAGCGAATAATTCAGTAACATTTACTATTTTATTGAGTACTATGGAGCCATTAAAAAGAAAAAAAGAGAGTGAATGAAAATGTTCTGTATGTACTGTCATATAAAGATCTCCATATTTTTTCCAAAATAATAAAACTACATGGTAGTAAGTTTCTAAGATATAAAGTTGAATACAAGCTCAATAGGGAGGTGTGGGGGGGTTTCTATCTGTCTAACAAAAAAATATAGAAAATCAAATTAAAAAAACATGCAATTGCATCAAGAATTTCACAATATTTAGGAATTTAAATTTAAAGGAAATTGTATAAAACCTCTACAAAGAAAACTATAAGCACTGACAGAAATTAGAGTAGACTATGTTCAAATAAGTATTTTATTTATGGAAAGATATACTATGCTCATAGAAGTAAAAATTCAGTATTATAAAAATGTCAATGCAATCAGTCATAATGTCAAAATTGATCAAAATCATTGTCAAAATTCACAAAAATTCTACAATGAAAATGAAAATACAAAAAGTTGAAAATTACCAAAGGAGGACACACTCCACTAGCATGACTTATAAGTATAGAATTAGAGTCATTAAGACAATGTTAAATTGTTATAAGTTTAGGTAAACCTGGATGGAAAAACAAACCTGATTCCAACTCAACTCATATACACAAATCAGTACCCAATACTTCTAGATCTAACTGACAAAAGAACACTAGTGTCTTTTTTTTTGGTACCATTAATGTACAATTACATGAGCAACATTATGGTCACTAGACTCCCCCAAATCCCCACCACATACCCCACCACAGTCACTGTCCATCAGTGTAGCAAGATGCTATAGAATCACTACTTGTCTTATCTGTGTTGTACTGCCTTCCCCGTGCCCCACCACCACATTATGTGTGCTAATCGTAATGCCCCCCTTTCCCCCTTATCCCTCCCTTCCCACCCATCTTCCCCAGTTCCTTTCCCTTTGATAACTGTTAGTCCATTCTTGGGTTCTGTGAGTCTGCTCCACAGATGAATGAAATCATTTGATACTTGTCTTTCTCCACCTGGCTTATTTCACTGAGCATAATACCTTCTAGCTTCTTCCATGCTGTTGCAAATGGTAAGATTTGTTTTCTTCTTATAGCTGAATAATATTTCATTGTGTATATATACCACATCTTCTTTATCCATTCGTCTACTGATGGACTCTTAGGTTGCATCCATTACTTGGCTATTGTAAATAGTGCTGTGATAAACATAGGGGTGCATATGTCTTTTTCAAACTAGGCTGCTGCATTCTTAAGGTAAATTCCTAGGAGTGGGATTCCTGGGTCAAATGGTATTTCTATTTTGAGTTTTTTGAGGAACCTCCATACTGCTTTACACAATGGTTGGACTAATTTACATTACCACCAGCAATGTAGGAAGGTTCCCCTTTCTCCACATCCTTGCCAACATTTGCTGTTGTTTGTCTTTTAGATAGTGGCCGTCCTGACTGGTGTGAAGTGATATCTCATTGTGGTTTTAATTTGCATTTTTCTGATGATTAGCTATGTGGAGCATCTTTTCATGTGCCTGTTGGCTATGTGAATTTCTTCTTTGGAGAAGTGTTTGTTGAGATCCTCTGCCCATTTTTTAATTGGATTACTTGCATTTTGTTTGTTGAGGTGCATGAGCTCTTTACATATTTTGGATGTCAACCCTTTATTGGATATGTCATTGATGAATATATTCTCCCATACTGTAGGATGCCTTTTGTTCTATTGATGGTGTCCTTTGATGTACAGAAGGTTTTCAGCTTGATATAGTCCCACTTGTTCATTTTTGCTTTTGTTTCTCTTGCCCGGGAAGATATGTTCATGAAGAAGTTGCTCATGTTTATGTCCAAGAGATTTTTGCCTATGTTTTCTTCTAAGAGTTTTACAGTTTCATGACTTATATTCAGGTCTTTGATCCATTTTGAATTTGCATTTCTGTATGGGGTTAGACAATGATCAAGTTTCATTCTCTTACATGTAGCTGTCCAGTTTTGCCAACACCAGCTGTTGAAGAGGCTGTCATTTCCCCCTTGTATGTCCATGGCTCCTTTATCATATATTAATTGACCATATATGTTTGGGTTAATATCTGGACTCTCTATTCTGTTCCACTGGTCTGTGGGTCTGTTCTTGTGCCAGTACCAAATTGTCTTGATTATGGTGGCTTTGTAGTAGAGCTTGAAGTTGTGAAGCAAGATCCCCCCAGCTTTATTCTTCCTTCTCAGGATTGATTTGGCTATTCAGGGTCTTTGTGGTTCCATATGAATTTTAGAGCTATTTGTTCCAGTTCGTTGAAGAATGCTGTTGGTATTTTGATAGGGATTGCATTGAATCTGTAGATTGCTTTAGGCAGGGTGGCCATTTTGACAATATTAATTCTTCCTACCCAAGAGCATGGGATGAATTTCCATTTATTAGTGTCCTCTGTAACTTCTCATAAGAGTGTCTTGTAGTTTTCAGGGTATAGGTCTTTCACTTCCTTGTTTAGGTTTATTCCTAGGTATTTTATACTTTTTGATGCAATTGTGAATGGAATTGTTTTCCTGATTTCTCTTTCTGTTAGTTCATCGTTAGTGTATAGGAAAGCAACAGATTTTTCTGTGTTTTAATTTTCTATCCTGCTACTTTGCTGAATTCATATATTAGTTTTAGAGTTTTGGAGTGGAGTCTTTAGGGTTTTTTATATACAATATTATGTCATCTGCAAATAGTGACAGTTTGACTTCTTCCTTACCAATCTGGATGCCCTTTATTTCTTTGTTTTGTCTGATTGCCATGGCTAGGATCTCCAGTACTATGTTGAATAAAAGTGGGGAGAGTGGGCATCCCTGTCTTGTTCGCAACCTTAGGTGAAAACCTTTCAGTTTCTTGCTGTTAACTATGATATTGGCTGTGGGTTTGTCATATATGGCCTTTATTATGTTGAGTTACTTGCCATCTATACCCATATTGTTGAGAGTTTTTATCATGAATGGATGTTGAATTTTGTCGAATGCTTTTTCCGCACCTATGGAGATGATTGTGTGGTTTTTGTCCTTTTTGTTGATGTGGTGGATGATGTTGATGGATTTTCAAATGTTGTACCATCCTTGCATCCCTGAGATGAATCCCACTTGATCATGGTGTATGATCCTCTTGATGTATTTTTGAATTCGTGTTGCTATATTTTGTTGAGTATTTTTGCATCTATGTTCATCAGGGATATGGGTCTGTAATTTTCTTTTTTTGTGGGGTCTTTGCCTGGTTTTAGTATTAAAATGATGCTGGCTTTATAGAATGAGTTTGGAAGTATTCCCTCCTCTTTTACTTTTTGAAAACTTTAAGGAGAATGGCTTTGTATCTTCTCTAAATGTCTGATAAATTTCAGTAGTGAATCCATCTGGCCCGGGGTTTTGTTCTTGGGTAGTTTTTTGATTACCAATTCAATTTTGTTGCTGGTAATTGGTCTGTTTAGATTTTCTGTTTCTTCCTTGGTCAGTCTTAGAAGGTTGTATTTTTCTAGAAAGTTGTACATTTCTTGTAGGTTATAGAGCTTGTTAACATACAGATTTTCATAGTATTCTCTAGTAATTCTTTGTATTTCTGTGGGGTCCGTCATGATTTTTCCTTTCTCATTTCTGATTGTTTATATGTGTATATTCTCTTTTTCTCTTAATAAGTCTGGCTAGGGGTTTATCTATTTTCTTTATTTTATCAAAGAACCAGCTCTTGGTTTCACTGATTTTTTTCTATTGTTTTATTCTTCTCAATTTTATTTCTTTCTTCTCTGATCTTTATTATGTCCCTCCTTCTTCTGACTTTGGGCCTCATTTGTTCTTCTTTTTCCAGTTTCAATAATTGTGACTTTAGACTATTCATTTGGGATTGTTCTCCCTTCTTTAAATAGGCCTGGATTGCTATACACTTTCCTCTTAGAACTGCCTTCGTGGCATCCCACAGAACTTGGGGCATTGTGTTGTTGTTGTCATTTGTCTCCATATATTGTGATCTCTGTTTTAATTTGGTCATTGATCCATTGATTATTTAGGAGCAGGTTGTGAAGCCTCTATGTGTTTGTGAGCCTTTTTGTTTTCTTTGTACAATTTATTTCTAGTTTTATACCTTTGTGTTCTGAGAAGTTGGTTGGTAGAATTTCAATCTCTTTGAATTTACTGAGGTTCTTTTGGTGGCCTAGTACATAGTCTATTCTGGAAAATGTTCCATATGCTCTTGAGAAGAAAGAATGTGTATCCTGCTGCTTTTGGGTGTAGAGTTCTGTAGATGTCTGTTAGGTCCATCTGTTCTAGTTTGTTGTTCAGTGCCTCTGTGTCCTTACTTATTTTCTGTCTGGTTGGTCTGTCCTTTGGAGTGAGTGGTGTGTTAGTCTCCTAAAATGAATGTATTGTATTCTAATTTCCTCCTTTAATTCTGTTGGTATTTATTTCACATATGTAGGTGCTCCTGTGTTGGATGCATAGATATTTATAATGGTTATATCCTTTTGTTGGACTGACCCCTTTATAATTATGTAATATCCTTCTTCATATCTTGTTACTTTCTTTGTTTTGAAGTCTATTTTGTCTGCTCCAAGTACTGCAACTCCTGCTTTTTTCTACCTATTAGTTTCATGAAATATCTTTTTCCATCCCTTCACTTTTAGTCTGTGTATGTCTTTGGGTTTGAGGTGAGTCTCTTGTAAGTAGCATATAGATGGGTCTTGCTTTTTTATCCATTCTATTTCTCTGTGTCTTTTGATTGGTGCATTCCATCCATTTACATTTAGAGTGATTATAGATAGATATGTACTTATTGGCATTGCAGGCTTTAGATTCGTGCTTACCAAACATTCGAGGGTAGCTTCTTTACTTCTAACCGTCTAACTTTAACTCACTTATTATGCTATTATAAACACAGTCTGATGATTCTTTATTTCTCTCCCTTCTTATTCTTCCTCCCCACTCTTTATATGTTAGGTGTTTTATTCTGTACTCTTTTGTGTTTCCCTTGGCTGCTTTTGTGGATAGCTGATTTTATTTTTTGCCTTTAGTTAGTATTTGGTTGCTTTCTTTGCTATGATTTTATTTTCTCTGGTGACATCTATTTAGCCTTAGGTGTACTTCCATCTAGAGCAGTCCCTTTAAAATATCCTGTAGAGGTGGTTTGTTGGAGGCCAATTCCCTCAACTTTTGCTTATCTGGAAATTGATTAATCCCTCCTTCAAATTTAAATTATAATCATGCTGGATACGATATTCTTGGTTCGAGGCCCTTCTGTTTCATTACATTAAATATATCATGCCATTTTCTTCTGGCCTGTAAGGTTTCTGTTAAGAAGTCTGATGATAGTCTGATGGGTTTTCCTTTGTAGGTGATCTTTTTTCTCTCTCTGGCTCCCTTTAATACTCTGTCCTTGTCTTCGATCTTTACGATTTGAATTATTATATGTCTTGGTGCTCTCTTCCTTGGGTCCCTTGTGTTGGGAGATCTGTGGGCTTTCATGGTCTGAGAGACTATTTCCTTCCCCAGCTTGGGGAAGTTTTTGGCAATTATTTCTTCAAAGGCACTTTCTATCCCGTTTTCTCTCTCTTCTTCTTCTGGTACCCCTATAATGTGAATATTGTTCTGTTTAGATTGGTCACACAGTTCTCTTAATATTCTTTCATTCCTAGAGATCCTTTTATATCTCTCTGCCTCAGGTTCTCTGTATTCCTGTTCTCTGATTTCTATTCCATTAACAGTCTCTTGCACCTCATCCAATCTGCTCTTAAGCCCTTCTATCGATTGTTTCATTTCTGTTATCTCCCTCCGGACTTCATCCCTTAGCTCTTGCATATTTCTCTGTAGGTCCATCAGCATGGTTATGACTTTTATTTTGAATTTTTTTTCGGAAGATTGGTTATATCTATCTTGCGATGTCCACTCTCTGGTGTTGTTTGAGTTATTTTGGACCAGACCAGGTTCTTCTGCCTTTTCATAGCTATAGAAGTGATCACCGGCAAGTGGCGCATGTTTCAGCTGGGAAAACAAGGTCCCTTCCTGCTTGCTGGTCGCCTTCCCTTTCTCCACTGTCTGTGCTGCTTACCCACACACAAGGAGGAGTCTCTGGGTTAATTCCGAGCTTCCATGGGTGGGGTGGTCCTCGGGATAGCCTAGGGCACTGACAGGGGTCATAGAGGAGCGGCATGTTTTCTCCTGCGAGAACAGCACCCCTTCATGCCTTCTGGACCTTGCCCCAGCTTCCTCTGCCTGTGCTGGCAGCTGCGTGTAGGGGGCAGCCTCTGGGTCTGGCCTGGTTAGCTGCGTGCTGGAAGAAGACTGTGTATGGTTGCTGTAGGTGGGGCTGCTCCCCGGCTGGTCCGCAGAAATAGCGGGTCAGCCAGTTTGCTTGCTGTGCCAGTTGGGGGGTGGGGAGGATGAATGGCAGGTTGCTTATCGCTGTGAGGGTCTTGGAGCTGTGTTGCCACCCAGGGGATTAGGGCTCCTGAAGTTCCTTAAGATTCCCAGCCTGCTGGGCTGAGTGTGCCAGGATGATTTTGCCCACCTGTTAAACCCTCTCCCTTTAACACTTTTAAAGCACCCACTTTTCTTTTGTCCCAGGGGAGTCGGCTGTGGGGATCCACTTGCAGTGTCCATCTCGGAATTTACTTTTCCATTTCTCTAACATCCAGTACACCATGCGATTTGTGTCTGTGCTCCCGGTGCAGATTACTAGGGCTGATTATTTAGCAGTCCTGTGCTTCCACTCCCTCCCCACTCTGATTTTTTTCCTCCCTCCGGTGAGCTGGGGTGGGGGGAGTGCTCAGGTCCCGCCGGGTCGCGGCTTTGTATCTTACCCTTTTCGTGAGATGCTGAGTTCTCACAGATGTAGATGAAGCCTGGCTGTTGTACTGTATCTTCTGGTCTCTTTTAGGAATAGTTTTATTTTCTGTATTTTCAAAATATATATGGTTTTGGGAGCAGATTTCCACCACCCTACTCATGCCACCATCTTCAACAGTTCAACAAATGCCCTTTTAAGGTAATTTAAGAGTATTTTCATAACTGAGCTAGGGAAATATTACTTTAAGAAAGCTCAAAATGCCCTAACCATAGCAAGAAGATTGGTTACAGTAAATCTGAGAATTTCTATTGATCAAAAGGCACCATTAAGAGTTAAAAGACAACACACCGAATGGAAGAAAATACTTCCAACACAACTAACCAAAGGGCTCATATCTAACATATCAAAAAAGTTTCTCTACAAAATAATAAAGGAGGACCACTTATTAAAACTGGATGAGCAACTTGAACAGGAACTTGACAAAAAAGGGTATCCCATGGCCAATAAACATGAAAAAGTGCCTGGTCGGGGAAACACCAGTTCAAACCAGACTGGCTCCAATTAGAAAAATCAACCACACCAAATGTTGTCAAAGATTTTGGAACAACCAGACTGTGCTGTACTGGTGATGAGAGTATAAACTGATACCATCACTTTGGAAAACTATTAAAATTGAATACAAACGTACCGTATGATCGGCAATTCCACTCCCAAGTATATACCCAGGAGAAGTGTGTTCCTATGGTGCCAAAAGACAGGTACAAGAAAGTTCACAACAACGTGTAACAGTCCAAACTAGGGAAACATCAGTACCCACAATCATTAGAATCGAGAGATAAAGTGTGATATATCCATACAGTGGAATCCTATAGGGAAATGAAAATAAATAAATTATAAGTCATTCAACGACATGTTTGCTTCTCCCAAGCATAATGTTGAAGGAAAGAAGCCAGAC
>JAQQAC010003584.1:22069833-22094652 GCA_029783875.1 Phataginus tricuspis | reverse complement strand
CTGTGTTGGGTGCATAGATATTTATAATGGTTATATCCCTCTTGTTGGACTGACACCTTTATCATTATGTAATGTCCTTCTTTGTCTCTTGTGACTTTCTTTGTTTTGAAGTCTATTTGTCTGATACAAGTACTGCAACTCCTGCTTTTTTCTCACTATTAGTTTCATGAAATATATTTTTCCATTCCTTCACTTTCAGTCTGTGTATGTCTTTGGGTTTGAAGTGAGTGTCTTGTAGGCAGCATATAGATGGGTCTTGTTTTTTATCCATTGAGTGATTCTGTCTTTTGATTGGTGCATTCAGACCATTTACATTTAGGGTGATTATCGATAGGTGTGTACTTATTGCCACTGCAGGCTTTAGATTTGAGGTTACCAAAGGTTAAGGGTAATTCCCTTACTATCTAACAGTCTAATTTAACTCAATTAGTATCCTATTAGAAATACAATCTAAAGGTTCTTTTTTTCTTCTCCCTTTTCTTCCTCCTCCATTCTTTATATATTAGGTATCATATTCTGTACTCTTTGTCTATCCCTTGATTGACGTTGGGGATAGTTGATTTAATTTTGCAGTTGCTTAGTAATTAACTGTTCTACTTTCTTTACTGTGGTTTTATTACATCTGGTGACAGCTATTAAACCTTAGGAACACTTCTGTCTATAGCAGTTCCTCCAAAATACACTGTAGAGGTGTTTTGTGGGAGGTAAATTCTCTCAGCTTTTGCTTATCTGGAAATTGTTTAATCCCTCCTTCAAATTTAAATGATAATCTTGCTGGATAGAGTATTCTTGGATGGAGGCCCTTCCACTTCATTCCATTAAATATATCATGCCACTCCCTTCTGACTGAGAAGTCTGATGATAGCCTGATGTGTTTTCCTTTGTATGTGGTCTTTTTTCTCTCTCTGGCTGCTCTTAATATTCTGTCCTTGTCCTTGATCTTTGCCATTTTAATTATTATATGTCCTTGTGTTGTCTTCCTTGGGTCCCGTGTGTTGGGAGATCTGTGCATCTCCATGGCCTGATAGACTATCTCCTCCCCAGGTTGGGGAAGTTTTAAGCAATTACCTCCTCAAAGACACTTTCTATCCATTTTTCTCTCTTCTTCTTCTTCTGGTACACCTATAATGTGAATGTTGTTCCGTTTGGATTGGTGACACAGCTTTTTCAATATTCTTTTCATTCCTAGAGATCCTTTTCTCTCCCTGTGCCTCAGCTTCTTTGTATTCCTCTTCTCTAATTTCTATTCCATTTACTGTCTCTTCCACTTCATCTAATCTGCTTTTATGTTTCATTTCAGATATGGTATATGATTGAATCTCTATCCTAAATTTGCCCCTGAGTTCTTGAATATTTTTCACTACCTCCATGAGCATATTTATGATTTTTATTTTGAACTCTCTTTCAGGAAGATTGATGAGTTCAGTTTCACTTGTCCCTTTTCCTGGTGTTGGTGAGATTTTTGTTTGAATCAGGTTCCTTTGACATTTCGTATTTGTATGTGGCGCCCTCTAGTGCCCATAAGCTCTACTCTATGGAGCTCCTCAGCCCCCAAAGTCATATCAGGGATGGCAGGGGAGTGGTGCTGGTGCCTGGGGGGAGGAGAGAGCTGTTTCCTGCTTCATGGCTGCAGTGTCTGTCTCCACTGTCAAAACCAGTGGGCTGAGCACACAGATGTAAGTCTCTGTGCTTTGCGTTTGTAGCTGCCATAGGTGGGGTCTCCCTCTGGCTGGCCTGATGCCACGGCAGGGACTGCTGGTTTGCGAGTCAGTGATGGCAGGCCAGGAAGAAGGCACAGCAGGCTGTGTATCACACTTTGGGGCTTTGGAGCTGAGTGGCCAGCCAGGGTAACAGAGCACCTGACGCTCCTGAAGTTCCCAACCTGCTGGGCAGAGTGCACCTGGACAATTTTGACAACCTGTCCTTTCTCCTGAGCAGCAAGCTCTTTGCAATCCTTGCCCCTTTAGCAGCCCTCTCGCTGTTGGGAAGTCTCTTAGACTGCCCTCCTTTCTTTTGTCCCAGAGAAGCTGGCTGTGGATCCCTGTTTTCCCCAAACAGCTGGAATCTTAGTCTCTCCAAACCTGTCTTAGTTTTCCAACCCCACTAATCTCCAGAGCACCATGCAATGTGGGTTCGTGCTCTCAAAGCAGATCTCCAGGGCTGGTGTTCAGCATCCCTAGGCTTCCACCCCATCCCTGCTCCATTTCTCTTCCTCCCACCAGTGAGCTAGGGTGGGGGAAGGGCTTGGGTCCCAGCTGATCAAGGCTTTGGTACATTACCCTGTTTCGTGAGGTCTGCTCTGTTCTCCAGGTGTATGCCATCTGTTGCAGCCTTGTTTCCTGTTGCTTTTTTAGGATTAGTTGTATTAACTATATTTTTGTATTATATGTGGTTTGGGGAGGAGTTCTCTGTCTCACCAACTCATGCCACCATCTTTAATCTCCTAAGTATCTTAAGTTTCCTTTAAGTATCTATGAAAGAATTATATTCTCTTTTGATATTATTAATAAACTTAATTTTTTGTGACATATTTACAATTTGTACCTAATTGCTGAAACCCTCTAGCCATGACACACTACTGCCATCAGGATAGGGGCAGTGCACCAAATTTACACACTTAATTATATTTTGGAACTATTCCAGCAAGAACAGACTGACAATGTTCATTAGGAAACTGGCAACTCTTATCCCTGATCAGACCTAGAGAAGAGTTTTGTTGGAAAACCAAGCATTTTAAAGATTGGATTAGGAATGCATTATTTAAAATATGGAGGGATTTCTAGCTGCTTCTAAAAAATGTTGGAAAATTTGGCAAAAGTGGGTTTATTTTCCCATGTGACTTCCGCCTGCTGGTGTTGAGTGGCAGGTGTCCACTTCATCTGAGACACATGTTCTCCAGTTTACCGCTGTCCCCTCCCTGGGCCATTTCACCTGACTGGCTCCTTCATACTTTAATTAACCCTGTTCTCTGGCAGACGTTGAAAGTTACTACATTGGCAGCAATACCAACCAGCCAGAGAACAGGTGCCATTCGTAGAACAAACAACTCAGACTGGCTGGATTTAGGGGCACTCACTGAATATCATCTCTACCCATTTTACTTCACAAAGAAACAGTCACATCTGCTGTCACCCCACTAGTGAGAGATTATGAGTGAGAGCACTGCTATTTTGGTGCTCGTTTCTTTATATGTGATTTCCGTTGGCAGCCTTCATTGCCTGTTAGTTTTCATTCTCCACTTACATATCATGGGGAAGACAGGAGAGTTTCAGGACTTCCTCAACATGCCTTCTATAATTAGAAGGATTTCATACTTAAAATATACAGGAAAAGAGATTAATTTGTTAACATGTACAAGAATTGACATGTATCACATTTAATTTTTTAGGGTGTTTTCACAGGCCTTAAAGATTTGGCATGATTTGATAAATGGAAAACCTAAATCCAGCTTTCTATTTTTTGTGTATTGATTTGTAGAGAAGTCACTTCGCTTGCCTTTTTCCCACCAGTAACATGGAAACCTTACCACTTAAATTAACTTGACTGGAGGTTGATGTTTTCAGCCTCGAGTCCCAAGGCTAGTAAGTGGGTGAGTCTGGAGTTTTCAATCTCATGCATGCTCTGCAGCCAGCGTGTATGGAATGGTGCACTACAGAAAGGACACAGGACTTGGTCCTGGAACCGGCTTTCAAAATGTGTAGCAACTTACAGATATATTCCCCTTAAAGTTCAAAAGTAAAGATTTTTTGATGACTTGAATGAATCAATTCCCAGTGTCTTTTGTATGTACACTTCTACATAAACTCAAAGCATTTGGCTGACTTTTCTATTTAACTATCAAGTAGAAGAGTCGTGGTAGGTGAAACATTTTCTCTTTTTTAAAATTTTGGTATCATTAATATACAATTACATGAGCAACATTGTGGTTACTAGATTTCCCCCATTATCAAGTCCCCACCACATACCCCATTACAGTCACTGTCTATCAGCGCTATAGAATACTTGTCTTCTCTGTGCTATACTGCCTTCCCCATTCCCCCCACTACATTGTGTGTGCTAATCGTAATGCCCCTTTTTCCCCTTATCCCTCCTTTCCCACCCATCCTCCCCACCCCCTTTTCCTTTGGTAACTGTTAGTCCATTCTTGGGTTCTGTGAGTCTGCTGCTGTTTTCTTCCTTCAGTTTTTTCTTTGTTCTTATACTCCACAGATGAGTGAAATCATCTGATACTTATCTTTCTCTGCCTGGCTTATTTCACTGAGCATAATACCCTCTAGCTCCTTCCACGTTGTAGGTGAAACATTCTCTGTGACTTCACTATTTTATGTCGTTTATAAGGTAACCATACCAAATTCTTTAATTTTGTCCAAGTGTGCTACTCATTTAGCAAACTCTCCCTTTAGAGTTTATGATCACATCATCATACACAGCACCATCTGGTTCGCTTTTCATTTTTGGATATTTCTGTGTTACTGACTTTGTTTTGAAAAGGCAGAATCTTACCTATACTGGTTCTCCCTTATTTTTGCCTGTGGTAACTATTGTGCAAGTTCATGACTATTGGGTAGAAATAAAGATCAGACCTGCCCTTCTGAGGCATGTGATAAACTAATTTTTGCATTGTACCAATAGTTATTTCTTTGAGATTGCCTAGAAGCAAGGTTTGAAACGCACTATTACAGCTGTGTACAAAACGATTTTCTCTGTGCAGCTGAAATCTTGTTTTATTGTAGTCAGAGAATCAGATGTGATATTATTTTATACATGATAACGATGTGAAAAAACTCAGATTTTTGAGTCAAAATTTGGTTCAACTCCTTGCACTGTGATGCTGGAAAGTAAATCAACTTCTCTAGGACTTACTTTTCTCAGTTTCGGCGTCTGTATAACACTAATCATGATGACGGTGCCTTTTAGGGTTGTTCAATATGACGTACACCCAATAGTACTGGTTACGTAGCACATGTTCAGTGAATGTTATTTCTCATTCCTTCTTCCTTGCTCAAGTGTTCTTATTAATAGGAAACTTGAGTTCAGAGTGGTACTCAGGCTCTTCTGCTTGAGAACTTCCTTGGGACACTCGACTTACTCTTGAGGGTGACTCCTGCACGCTGTTCCAGCTGTTCTTCACCTCTGGACTCTGTGTCAGGGGGTCTGAGCTGAGCTTTCCCAGAGCTCAACCTACTGAACAGCGAATGAGCCTCAGAAATGCTCTTTGACAAAAAAATGTCATGGTCAAAGAGTTTGAGAAATATCTTGTTCCCATGTTGCAGCTTCACCATATATGTATGAGAACTAGGGGTGGGGGAGAGCTGAATGGATGGTTTCTTTTCCCCCTCAAGTAGCCAATATTTTTGAATACTGCTCTGTGTTGATTCATATAATCTTATGTCAACGTATAGTGTACATCTGGAGTTCAAGTTAATTCTTTGAATGGTTTCATTACCCTTTTCATGCTACCAAAGTCCTGCTTATTAATCTGCTGATTGTAGGTGCCTTGGAGGGAGCGATTATTTTTTCTCTCTCTTTGAAAGTAGTTAGAGAAGTGCTGAGCACATAGACAGATGAGGCATGACTATTTCTTATAACAACCTATGACTGAAAAATGATAGTACTTACATTTAATCAAACCCCTCCTGCAAGCCAACTTTTGTTACAGGCATTTAGCATCAGTATTATAAAGGGTAAATGTGGAAATATAAACAAAGAAGTAGATTTGGACCCATTTTACAGATAATGAAACATGAGGCTCTCCAAGACTGTGACTTGTCAGAAATCCTAGACGAGGAAGTGGGGGAACCTGAATCTGAATCCACCTAGATTTGTCTAACTTGAAGCTGATACTCTTCCCATTAACCAGTGTACCATTAATGGGGAGAACATTGGATCTAGAATAGGAGGTCTAGATTGTGGTCTTGAGTTTGGGACAGTAAACAATTTAAACTTCAGACAATGCTTTGTGTTCAGTTTCCTAATTTCTAAAGGGGAGGACCACACAATGCAGTCTCTAATAGCCTCTTTGGATTTTATTATTGGCCCCACCATACTCAAATTGAATTCCCCACCCCCATCCCCCTTAAATCCACCACATTGTTCTTTCAGCCTTAGGGTTATATAATGCGAACCTCCGAATCCCTGTGTTTACACCCCCATTTTTTCCTTTTCGTTTCTTCTGGAGGTTCCCCATCCTAAGCCTGGGGGTCCCTTCTCAGCTCTGCTTGCCTTTGCAGCACAAGGTGTTCCAGTTTTCAGTAATACTCCGCATACTAGCCTTCTAGTGCTCTTCAGACACCAGACTCAGTGAAGGGAGGCAGCTCTTAATATGGTAAATGGAACTGTCTATATAGGAGCATCATTTTTTTATGACAGGAGGGAAGCTGAGCATGGGATGGATAGGACTTCTTTGGCTCTCTACTTCCTCAATTTTGAAAGCTGGGGAAAAAAGTGCATGCTGTTTGTCTGACTTTTGAGGAATTCTGGATAATTTAACAGTATTGTTTTTGACCAGCGCTTTAAACAGTTTGGAAGTAGATGCCATGGAAATGACAGATTGTTTTATCTACTTTTAACTAATGTTCTTTGGGTTGTGGAGTAGAAGAAAAAGAACCAGCCAACAGTGACATTTCCTTTACGGGAACCTTTTCCATTTACCCCATTCATCATTTGCATCGTCCTTAACTGAAGGGAAACTTTGCTGAGTGATGGCCTCTGGCAGGCCTCTACTCATTGTGCAATGCAGTCACATTTCTAATATGGTGAATCCAACTGTGAAATGATCCAGGGACTGATGCCAAACTAGAAATTAACTTACATATTGTACCTTGTTGTCCCCAAGAGAACCAAATGGTATGTTGGCTTCTATTAAGAGAAACTTGTAGACTTCTCTACTTTTCTCTCTCCAGCCCGCCCCACTGGTCCATTTCTAATAGTTGACACATTGCTGTTGAAACACAGTTGAGTGCACTTGAACTGATACAGCTAAGTTTATAAAGACACATAAATCCTGAGCCTTTTCCATTTGTTATGTTCTTTGTTATCAACACAATGCATTTAAATCTATTAGTTCCTGGAGAATACTGTAAGTGAAAGGGAGTAATTTGTAGACTTATAAACAAAACTTTCACAAATATGAAATATGATTTCATTAAACCTCATGGTATTCCCCTAAGTGCCGATATTAGTATAATTCATTACTGAGATGCCAAAAAAGAAGACAAACTTAAAATGTTGAGAAATATTTCAATTTGTTGTTTCATTGTGGGTTTATAATTCAGTGTTATGACTTTAGTAGGTTTGCTGGCTTATTGGTGTTGAGATGCCTTTTAGGCCGCTGGCTGCCTGGAAGCCCCCAGGTAGATTTGCAGTGGGGGTGTGCTGACTTGGCATCCCAGGGGCCCTTTGTCTCGGCCTTCAAGGGGCTGTGTGCCCCAGGGAATCCCGTTGTCATGTCAAGCTGTGCTCCCCAGTAGAGGGAAGCTGGCTGTACAATGAAGGATATATACTCTGCAAATTTGTGTCATGGAGACTGATGCTAGTTTTGCCCCCTGCATGTACCACCAACTCCAGTCACGGCCACTGAGTCTTAAGCTCTGAACACGAATCACTTATGTGGGCCAAGACAATTTTTTCCTTTTTTCAATAGTTTTTGACTTCAGGTGACAGGCTGATGTTGGAAGAAGTGACTTTTTGAATGCTCTTCTTTGCTTTTGACTCTCTCCGAGATAGAAGGAAGTGAGGTTTGTTAGAGCCTGGGAGGAGAGCTAGCTTCATTCTCTCCAGACTTGTCCTGCCTCGCTCAATAATTCTGTGAGTTTTGGACAATCCTGTACCATAGGGTGAATAACGGGTTCTTTAGCTATAAAGGAGAAGTATAGGACTAGGTGGTCCAAGTTTCATCCAGCTCTGAAGTTCTGTTACTTTCGGCCTGGGGATAGTGGGCCCACATGGTTACCTAAACTCAATCCCAAAGTCTTTGAGGCCCCGTTTTACCACTTTACCTACTACAGGGCTAGACACCTAACCAAAACGTAATGAATAGTTGCTGAGTGATCTGGCTGGACCCGGCTAGAAACTCTTTCGTGACTCACAGTAGTTTGAGTGCTATTTTGGAGGTAGCATTAGGAGAGCCACAGGGTCCTTAAGTCACTGATGCTGTCGGACACGATTCAGAGAAGTTTTTCTGGTCAGCACAGTGTCATTTAAAAAATCATCTTTGAATAATTTTAGTATATGTGTCCTAACTTGCTACAACGCTGCTCCACATTTCATTTTGTCTTGTATCTGGGTTCCTTTGCTGGTTTATGTTGGTATGTTGATTGCCTGGTCTGTAGACATCTGACCCGGTGACCCCTGGTGCGGAGCATAGAAAGGCTGAGTAAGCGTGTCCCCATCTGCTTTTTCCATGGTCTCATGAGTACCGAGCAAAAGTCCCTTTAGCTTTTAGACCTTTGTGGACTTTTACATTTCTTACCCTTTTATCCTCCTTCCCCCCACCTCCTCCTTTCTTCTTGTCCTTCCTGAGAGGGCTATTGATGCGATAGTGTCAGTGAGGGCAGCAGCTGGAAGAGTGAAAGGTAAGCTATTAGTGCAAAAAATGGGGAACGATCTGTGTTCTAGGACATTGTTGGGAAGGGATAGGAAGAAATTCGTTTGATTTTTAGAGTTTAAATACCCTTTGTTTTCTGACTTAATTGGAAATGATTATAATCATAGCTACTGAACATGAAGTGCCGACTCTGTGTCAGGCGCTGGGGTCAGTGCTTCAGGTACAGGACTTATGATCAACTGAGACGCCGAGAAGTCAAGTGCTGTCCTGAGTTTGCACAACTGGTCAGGGCGATGGCAAGATTCACAAACCAGGCCTGTCTGGCCACTAAGCGCTCCATTTCTACTGTCAACGTGTCAGCTGATTTGACTCACCTTCTCTAGTATAATCGTTTTTAAAATTTGTCATTTTCCCTCTTCCCTTCATCCTATGGCAAAGACCCCTACAGATCATTCCTTATTCTTAACTTATACAAGCTCCTCATAGGATAAAAAAAACAGTTGGAACATTTCTGAGGTTGGGAAAGACACAAATAACAACAGAGCCCTCTTTTCTCACTGGTTTCAGAAGAGATAAGCTGTTCAGTCTTGCCCACCTAAGTACAGAAGGGAGCAGGTAGATGAGCCCCGTTGGAGGAAGAGCCTCTAGAATTTGTCAGCGTGCTCTTGATATTTGTCTGTATTCTTCTTGGAGATTTGAAACATGAGCCTCAGAGAAATCAGTTTCTGAGACCATATATTAAGCAAGAAAATACTGGGGCAAAACCTCTATGCATCTTGCCAGGTACTTACTTCATTGATGTCTGCAGTTTGAACATAGGGGTTCCTCAGTTCTTCTCAAACCGTATTTTTCCCAAACAGAGCTCTTAAGACCCAGCATTACTAACCCCATAAGCACATGGGTAATGTGGCTGTTCCCTATGTTGTCACCTGTTTCCAGGATGTACCCATTTGTGGTAAATGGCAACCGTTGCCTCTTCTGACATGTCGAGCCTCATGGGGACTTTGGAATCCATAGTGTGAATTGAGTGTATGTTTGTGTGTACACACACATACCCGTGTGTATACTTTGACCATTTCACTGCAACTAACTCTACTTTGCTCTGTGTCCTGGTGGAGGACTAACAACACTAAGGGCTGGTATGTAGTGAACATTTACTATGTGCCAGGCTCTATGAGGACTGAATGCGTTACTATGCCAGCCCTGGGAGGTGGCACTCATAGCCTCGGTCCTGAGTTGCCTCTGGAGGTTCTTAGACCTTGAAGCTCCTCGCCTAGAGAGTGTGCGTGACCTGACCTTGCTTCTGGGCTGGTCCTCGCCTTGGGTCCCTCCTTGGGTAGAATACCTGTTCTTAAGAGTGATGGACCTTAGGAAGTCCGTCTGAAGAATGAACCTGTATTAAAGTCAACTAACCATTTGTTGAGTGAAATGCAACAACTCTAGGCAGGACAGCTGGGCAGAAACACAGATGTGGAATCTTCTTTGATTCTGAGTCCTGTCTCCCCTACCTACTAGATGTGTGGTCTTGAAGGAATTACTTAAACCTTCCTGAGCTTCAGATTCTCATCTGAAAATTGATCATGGTGACACTATGACTTAGTTGATAGGATGCTGATTGCAGGTGTTGTGATAGGAACTGGAGGTACAAGGGCACGGGCTAGATGGCCAATAAATGACAACTATCATATTTGTTCTGAGGAGCAACATGTTTAGTTTAAGTCAATGGATGTTGAAGTGTAATTTTTGGTATAAAGTTTTTTCAGTAGAAACCATGTGCTTATTTAAAAGAAAAACATTCTGTAATTAATGTTTTATTTAATGTTCCAAAGAGCATTGCTTTTAGTATTTTTGTTATTAAAATGTGAAGCCCTCATTTCCATTACCTCCTTTTAATGGCAATATTACTGCTGCCGTGATTTTATGAAAGAAACATCTGAATATATGTAGCACAGATTTGGGGGGCCCTCAGTAAAATGTTGCCTTTTAAGATTGTTTTTGCTATTATCTTCCTAAAATATAATTTCATATATATAACATTGTTTTTCATAGTTTATATTTTTTATGATCAATAAATACTAACTGAGCATCTGTCAAATATGAGGTGTGCCAGGGAAAAAAGTGATAACAATGGTAGCCAACACTTACTGGATATTAATGTATGCCAGACGTTCTAATTAGCACACCCCCTGGGTTATCTTCTTTAATCCTGACATAGATTCTCTACTCAGGATTTACTCTTAAGCTAGGAAAATAGAATTTATACCATACAGACTAAGAAAGAGCTGACAGCACCTAAGTAATGTACCTAATATTACCCATGGACTGATGAAGGGAAAGACCATGGGAGTGTTAGCATCTTTAAATTAGCTACTATTATTGGAATTTACAAACTTCAGGTCTTAGATCTCAACTAAGAATGATCAAGTCTTAGGTTTTTTTGTTGCCATAAATGAGGCAATATCTTTCTTTTTTTCTAGAAACCGTTGAAAGTGTCTTGGTAGCACAGCTCTGCTTATTTTGTTCTAATATTCTGTGTGGCTTGATCCCTTTCTGTTGCAAGTAGATATAATACGCATCTTTTAGTGTATTGAAAAAGGCATATTGCATGTGGGTCTTTGTGATAGGTAATCTGGATATTTTACAATTATTTTGAAGCCATTCCCCCATTTTACCACTGGAGGTCAGCCTGACCCTTTTTCTCTTACTAATGCTCCAGCCATATTTTTAACTGAAGCAGCTTTACAGTTCAGAGCTTTGCTTTTAAACACATGAAAAATAAAAGCACCGAGTTTAGCTCACAGAACAACTTACACAGTTATGTGTGTAGGTCTATACTTACAGACCTGATGCTTCGTGTAGTTACAGAAGCAACACATGGTGCATTTATGGCAGTAAAATACATGCACATTCTGTGTGACAAAAGACAGAACCACCAAAAGACAATGTAAGGTTGATCATTTGTGTATTCTAAGAAAAGAATCATCAAAAATAAAGAAGGGTCTATCATTCCTTCATTCACTGTAGATTAAGTGCCTACTGGGTGGTGGGCACAGTGCTAGTTACTGGAGGGAACAGAACAGACATGATCCCTACTTTCTGGGGGCTTATAATCCAGTCAGAGAGACAGCTATTGATAAAATAATGACTCAATAAATATGATGAGTGCTGTGGAGAAAAATACAGTATAAGAAGCTATGATAGGATGTAATTTAGATTGAGGGCTCAGGAAAGTTTACGTTTGAGAAGTGACATCTAAGCAGAGGCCCGAAGGGTGAAGAAAAGCTTTGCTGGTTTGGAGGACTGTGGGGAGGCCAGTCTGACCAGAGCACAGTGAGTGGCAGGTGGGAGAAAGGTTGAGAATGAAGCTCGGGGGGTAGTACTTTTCAAAAATTTTAAACTGTATCCTCGAATAAGAAATGAATTTTACATCAAAACCCAAATTACAGTTTGTGTATATGTAAGAAGTAAATTCTGCTTGATAGAACTGTTATTTAGTGTGGTCTATTCAACTCTTATTTAAAAAATGCTGGTGATAAGCACAGATTGACTTGTGATCCGACTGATGGATTACGGACCACACTTCGAAAAACACTGCCGAGGAGGAGGGCAAGGGGTCATATTCTGGAAGGGCCTTGTTGGTCTTCTTAAGGTTTTCCAATTTCATCCTCAGAACAGTGAGAATTTACTGACTAATTGTGAGCAGAAGAGGGTATGACATGAAAAGATTTGTGTTTTCCAAAGACCCTCACACCCCGCTGCTGTTGTGGAGGATAGGTAGGCGTGAGCCCGAGTGGAAGCGGAGAGGACAGCTGGGAAGTGTTGCCCTCCTGCGGGCAGGAGGTGATAGTGACTTGGACTAAGGGACAAGGGACATGGGAGAGAGACCGTGCTCTCTGACAGTAAGCCCTGACTTCCTGCCAGAGCTGATGGTGGCTTCTGCTTAAACTGGATAAAACCTGCCATTGTTGCTTATCTGTAAATGTTTGCACAGCTTGATTCTCCTTGGATACCTAGACCACTACTTGAACATGGGAAGTACACAATAAATATTTTTTGAGTGAATAGGGAGAATGTGCCAGCAGTATATTACCCTTCTGAGCGTGAAATGAGAAAGCTTGCTCTTGGCGTCTGCCTGCTCTTCTCTCATCATGACTGAGTATGTGTCCACCACCAGGACGAGTACTTCTCTCTACAAATAGATGACCGTTTTTCCTACTGTCTCTAAAGGATGTTGTGGGTGTCTATATAATACAGTTCTGTCTATTAATAAATACCATATAAGGCATGACTCCTATCTGCTGCAAATAGATATAATGTACATAATTCAAAATTTTAAGAAAACAATAATATTTTTTCAAATTTGGATGTGGTTTATGAGTTGAACCATATAAAACTCTTGACATTTGACCGACTTTGGCTTGTAGAACAACAGTTTCATGTGGCTTAATCTAATATAGTCACGCCAAAAGGCAAGGAAGTGCACGTGTGCTGGAATCATCTTCTGGATGGACCCTACTCTGCAATGTTCACTGGCGCCTCAAGCAGGGATTGAGAGACCTCTGAAAATGTCATGAGTGTGCCCGTAGGATAGCAGTGCATGGATTCCCTGGGAACTCCTTTCAAATTAGAATTAAGACCTCTCATGACTCTTGGGTCCCATGTAATTTACAGAATAATTTTGCTGAGCAATTTTCCAGCCTTAAGGCAGTCCGTGAAAAGTAAAATTATTGAAAACTGCTTGTACAACTTAATGAGTATTCCCTGGTCTAGTAAACAGTCTAACAGTCTAAATATATAATTGATCTTTCTAAAGGAGCCCAGATTCATGTTTTACTCCATAAAAAATGAAAAAATGTGATCCACTATTGATCATTTTGGTTTCTGTACTATAGGTCTTTGTACAATTATGTGTATTTTTGTTCCCTCATAGACTGTTGACAGTAAAACTTTCATTTCTGGAATTAGAAGTTACAGGAATATTATGGTATAAATGTATATACAGAAAAATGATTAGAAGAGAAGGAAAGGAAGTAAATTAAACATCTAAGTTACATTTATTGAATGTCTTTTTGTTAAACAAATGTCTCTGTGAGCATTTCCTTTGCTTCTCCCACAGATAAGTATTTTTGTTTTAGGTAAATGAAGGTTGAAAACTAAGACACAGCCTGCCATTAATTAATAAATAACCTGGGGGTCTTTTGATTTTTTAAAAATTCCCAATTAGTCCTGCAGGAAATTTATGAATACTAAATCTGATCTTTCTTTTCCTACCTCAAACTCGTATTATAATTCTCAACCACATCATCTTCTATCCCTCTTAACTAGTGAAAATCTGTCATTGTTTTCATGTAGAAAGGGTCTTAATTTTTGATATTTTACTTTCAGCACACAAAATTACATTGATTCCAGTGTTGATGAGTATAATACAGTATCATCATTTTTTTGTGGAATTCCAACCTTTCAGAGTAGTGGCTCAACCTTGAAGCTTGATGGCCAGAAACAAATGGAAACTCCTTTCCTCTTGCCATAAAACAATGGTAGATGGGCCCAAAAATGAGGAGGGGAGAAAACAAGATTGCATTACAAATCTGGCAACATCAGCCACACTAGTAAGATCAAATCCAATGTCGTTTTATGACTCTGGATTTATGTGAGTGCCCGGATCAAAGGGCTCCAGTCCCACTGGACTATAAGGTCCATAGTTCATGGCAAAAACTCATCAAAAAGAACATTTTAGTCATTTAAGCTTTTCATTTTAATCAGCCACAGCAATAAAAGAGCCTTTAGGTGTCCAAAAACATTTTGCAAGATCAAGAGGTTGTTCTCTCACTTGTAGAAGCTGCTTTCTTATTGGATCCATATAATGCCTGTGGCCTTAGAGTGTCAAAGGGCCGCTGCCTCCACATTGTCTGCCCTTGTGGGATGGTTTCTTTTGATTCTTCTGTGTATTATGTGATAATAAATTATGGTGTCTGACGGAAGGGCCATAAAATTTTCACACAATCTATCAAGCTATTCCAGCCATTTAAAGTTTGGTTTCTGACAGCAAGCCAGGTACTTTGTAATGTTTAGACAGAAACAAGAGTCTAGTGCCGGCATCTTGACAAGCATCTAGAGACAGCTCTGCATAGGAGCAAGACCATGAGGCTTGAGAGTCAGAAGACCTAGTCTTGGAGGGATAGCTGACACTTCCTATGACTGTGGTTTTGGACAGGCTGTAAAATGGGGATTCTACCTTCAGGACAGTGTTGTTCAGATTACAGAGGCTGCCAGCTGTGAAGTTACTGTCCAGTGATAAGAACAGATATGCACCAGGCCTGGATTATGTGTGGCTCTGACCTGAACAGTTCTGCACTTTCAGCAGGAGACCTGAGTAGGTAAAGAGGGAAAGTTGGCCAGACAGGAGCAAATTGATAGGACAATGTTCCAGAGAAGAGGGTAAAATCAGGGACCTAGGAAGGTGATATTAGATCTGGGGAAAAAAGGCGGGCATTGCTTTTAAGACAGGAAGGAAATAAAAAAGAATGAGTGCCTTTGTCAATAGACTGTTAACCGCTTTATTTCTTTGCCTCGTGTTTAACTTTGGCTTCCCTGCGTAGGAAAAAAAAACTGAGGCACCTAATATTTTCCCACCCAATCTTTTGATCTCCTCTATCATGTCTTCTGCATTTGTTATTCTCATTTTGGCATGAGCCTTATCCCATTTCTAGTAATAAAGTTAGCTATCCTTTATTTTAAAATCCCTTCCCTTGACAGTACAGTTTCTTTGAGTTTCCACCCCTCTGGTCACTGGCAAAGTTGTCAAGCATTAGGTATGGATAGCTGATTCTCCTACCACTACCTTCTGTTACCTCTGCCCTGAAACAGCTAAGACCACAGAAGAAGTAATTACCAAGTGCAATTGGTTCCCTGTCAGTCTGTATTGGCCTTGATTCTAGCTCAAGTGTCAGTGTTGAAATCCTCCATCCCATCCCTTGACTTCTGGGACACTGACATCTCCTGATTTCCCTCCTTCTCGAGTGTGTGCTTCTCCATCTTCTTTGCTGCCTCCTCAGCCCTGCCTTTGCAGTACCCCTAAATGTGACCCTCCAAAAGGTGGCTTTTAGTTACGACCTTTTATGTGTATCTCTTGGAGATTTTGTAGACTACTGCAAAAATTTATCTCTATTGCCATCCAAAAGACAAACAACAACAAATGTTGGCGAAGATGTGGAGAAAGGGGAACCCTCCTACACTGCTGGTGGGAATGCAAATTAGGTCAACCATTGTGAAAAGCAGTATGAAGGTTCCTCAAAAAACTCAAAATAGAAATACCATTTGACCCAGGAATCCCACTCCTAGGAATTTACCCAAAGAATGCAGCAGCCCAGTTTGAAAAAGACATATGCACCCTTATGTTTATCGCAGCACTATTTACAGTAGCCAAGAAATGGAAGCAACCTAAGTGTCCATCAGTAGATGAATGGATAAAGAAGATGTAGTACATGTACACAATGGAATATTACTCAGCCATAAGAAGAAAACAAATTCTACCATTTGCAAAAACATGGATGGAGCTAGAGGGTATTATGCTCAGTGAATCAAGCCAGGTGGAGAAAGACAAGTATCAAATGATTTCACTCATCTGTGGAGTATAAGAACAAAGAAAAAACTGAAGGAACAAAAAACAGTAGCAGACTCACAGAACCCAAGAATGGACTAATAGTTACCAGAGGGAAAGGAACTGGAGAAGATGGGTGGGAAGGGAGGGATAAGGGGGGAGAAGGGGCATTATGATTAGCACACATAATGTAGTGGGGTTGGGGGCACAGGGAAGGCAGTATAGCACAGAGAAGACAAGTAGTGACTCTATATCATCTCACTAGGCTGATGGACAGTGACTGCAATGGGGTATGTGGGGGGACTTGATAATAGGGGGAGTCTAGTAACCATAATGTTGCTCATATAATTGTGCATTAATAATAGCAAAAAAAAAAGTCAAAAAAATTTATCTCTATGTAAAGGCTTTTCAGGGATATTTATTTGGATTCAAATGTTTTCTTGTGTTCTAGTTCCAGGAAAGTTCTAGTTTTTGCTGGAAAGAGCCACACTGGGAGATGTATTTAGTATCTCAAACTTAAAATTTCTAAAGCCAGAGCATCAAAACTTCTTATAATCCCAGGTTTGAAAGGAGTTACCTACTTGTCTCCTTCTGACTTTCCCCCAACTCAGTATAAAAACAACCAAAACAATCTCTTTTTAGCTGCCCTATGTACTTAAGTTTCAACTATTCTCCTAAAAGTCCAGACCAAAATCTCAGATACATCTCTGGGAATTCCTATACTTTCAGCTTCTGCATCTGGCCAGTTGCCAAGTTATGCTAATTTTAGCTCCATAGCCCCTTACATATATCTGTTCTTTGGCACCCTGCTGCTATCATCCTAACTTAGGCCCTTATCATGTATTACCTATACTCAAGCCATGTTGTAAATTACTTATTGTTGTTCCTCCCTCATACACCTTTAGTGGCTCGCTATTGCCTGTCAACTTAAGTTCAAAGTCCTTAGCATGGTATTTAAGACCTTCTAAGATCAGATTCAAACTTGTAACTCTAGTTTTCTCCATACTTTTCACCACTTTGCCTTTTTCTTTCCCTTGGATTGCTCACAATGTGTCGCTCTATCTTTGCAAATCCTTTATAGCCCAGCAAGGGTTCCTCATCATTCATGAAACCACCTCTGATTTCTCAAGTCTTCCTCTGCTGAAAGCTTAGGCTCTTTAACCTTGACTTAGACACTTAGCAAGACTCTCATAATCATGAAAGTGGAGGTGCTGCCCTTTCTACCATCCCCAGTGCTGAGCACAAGGTGGGAGTAAACCATCAATACATAGCAAACATTTGAAACTCCTACCATAGCGATAAACACATTAATGCACAAATTAACTGCTGGTTGGTTCCCCTTTGTCTTACTCTGTAATGGATACTGGGTTTAAAAGAAAGTGATTTTACAGGCAGTATCTTTCAGATTTGGAGACATGGAAAAACTATACTAGGAAAACTATGTTCCCAAAGATTTTTTAAAGATATTTTTGATTCATTTATGATTTTCTGTGGGAGAATGTTGTTTATTGTTTCTCATCCTCTTAATGCACATTTTTAAAAATCAGATATCGCACGGTTAGCTTATGGTGAATGATCATTTGTATCGATTTAGGTGAAAGGAACATGGACTCATTTGAATTTGTGATAATTTAGAACCCCTTTCATTTTGTAGATGAGGAACTGAAGGCTGAAGGAGCTGATTGTAGTTAGAATCAAGCTCTTCTTCTTCAGTCTTTCTAAGGACTTGCTCCTAACAGGACAGGGTTCTTTATAGCTAAGGAAATTGACTGCCCACTGAGATTCACCTTGTGCTCACGCTTTGTCAGCAGTAACGGCACCCAGGCCCCTGCAGGCGGCTGATGGAAGCACCCCGACCGGAGGTCAGGTCTTCTCCAACCCAGGGCTCTTTCCCTTAAGCCATGTGGGCATTGCTCTGCCAAAGATGGAGAAAGTGTTGACTGTGATTTAATTGATTGGCAGAAAAACCATCATGTAGCCCATAAATAGTGGGGGGTGCTGGGAATATGCTATCAGAGGTTTAAAACAGCATAATTAAAACCAAAATCCTTGGACACGCAAGAAAATTAAACATGGTTCTTTTAAAAATACACAAATCAATTGAATGAAAATAAGGCCACCTCTACCACATATTTAACTCAATTTCAACTTCTTGCCTCCCCCATCACCTTTTTAAGGTCAAAAGGTGATACTTTTTTTTTTCTCCTTCCCTCACTCTTTATCTCTGCAAGATTCCAAATTGCATCTAAGACTTATGAGTAGGACAGTGAGTGATTAGTTTATAATTCTCAGATGAGATTTTCTGGATGTGTGGGATATGGATCAGTGTCCGGATGGACTCTGTTCTGTTATAATCTAGACTCAGACATTGGGCTCCTAGAGCATCACTCACTCCTTGCTCGCTGGCAACCTAATTAACTAAAAAAAAAAAAAAAATTAGTAAAGAGACAGAGGCTGCCAGCAGCTATAAGAATCCCTCTTGGAAAGGTTTTACATTTTTCCCCTCAAACCTGCCACCAAGTACTACCCATCACAAAGGACATTTAAAAACACATTACTAAAGAAGCTGTGAACGTTGCTAGAGGATTTTGCTTAGCAACCCACCACCCACTTCCATGTCCCCCTCCCTGCCCCAAAGCTGCTTTTAAAACCAATCATACCCAGAAACAGGAAGACAGATGATTCATTCTTTATGAGCCCCAACTTTTAATACCGGGATGTTAAGTGTTTTTCTCACAGGTACATTATGTTTGGATTTAATTCTCCACTTTTAGTCTTACCTGTGATATGTTAATATGAGGATTGGAAAAACACATGAAAGGAAAATATTTAAAAAGTGATTGAAAAGAAAATAGGCACTTGCTTTTGTATTTGGCAACTACAGTTGAGATTGGGGCAGGTTTTAATAAAGTAAATTTGTATCAAGAGACATGATCTTCATAAAAGTCTAAATTCCTTTCATTTAAACACCTCAGCCATTCTAGTCTGTCTCCCATGGGTATTAATACTGTGTTCAAGAATGTGCTATCAGGAAGCCGCCTGCGGCCCTGATAAATGAGGCGGAGTGATGGTCCGACACTGAAGTCCTAGTAATCTAACTATGTAGAGTGTAAGTAGTTTGTAATTATTTAGAACAGATGACTGTCGTGGATACTCAGATCAGTTCATTTTTTCATGAAGGATGCATGGCACACACCTGGCACGTATTGGCTCACGTGGTTGGCAAACACGTTGCACGACACAGCAGCATGTTGATGGTGTGAAATGCAGCAGCCCTGTGGGCTGACACAGACAGCAGAGAGCTGGCCTCGCCATCCACCTGTGTATTTAGTTATTACCTTTTGAATGACTTGTAAAGAAATTCTATATGAATTTTCCAGTAATAGTGCCCATCTTTTCACACTATAAATCTGTGCAGCTATTACATTTAAAACAGAAAAGTTGATAGCCGTCTGTAGCCTTCTGTCAAACTAAGTTTGAAGCAACAGTTAAACTCTGCTAGCATAGTTAAACACGTGTTTTGAAAACATTGCGTGAATTATGCTCAGTATTTGATCAGTTAGGAAATAAGAATACTGATGTAAAGTCGTATCTCCAATTACTGGAAAAAACTGGAAGTATAATTCTTGTAACAATTATCCTTTCAAAAAGCACAAATTACAAAGATGAATATCGATCAAAAAAAGTTTCATAGATTAATCTAAGGGGGGTGTAGTGCAGGAGGAAAACGAGAATGTGGTTTGTCTATATTCCAGGGGAGGAGAGTCCAGGCAAAATGCGATCTGGTCCTTTCCGCGTCGCTCTGGGTGCCTCGCACTGGGCTGTGAATTCACATGCATCTTGATGTTCCAAGTGTCCTTGAACATCTAGCAATCAGAACAGATGTTCTGCCAAGTTCTATTTATTGTCTTAACTGTTTGAGGCATTGAGCACCCTCGATTTGTAAATATATAATTAAAATCCCTATTAAAAAATGAACCTAGATAGGGATTTACATTATTCTTAATCCATGTTTACACAAAGAGATGTATTTTTAAATATTACATCAGATCTTTCTGAGCTCCACTAAATCAGTGTGATACTTTGCCAAAACTGTTCCTAAAAATGATGGGTATTGGTACCCTGTGGTCAGGGGACCTTTTTTATGGAGTTTTAGAATTTTTTCTGGTTACTCAAAATGACCACTTTTTCCAGGTCTGTTTCCAGGAATACAAGCATAGGTGCTATGGATATCCTTTATCACTTGGAGGCCATCAGCACATATACATCCCCAGTTGCAACGATTTTAGAGCAAGCTCAGCTCTAGAAACCTTTCTGCCTCTTCCTAGATAGATCTATGACTGGAGATGTTTGTTTTCTGATTGTTTATATGCAGAAACTCAAAATAGCCTAGCCACCATGAAAAATAAACCTCTCACACACACGCGTGCTGTTTCAAGGCAGCTTGTTGATTAAGGCATTTCTCTGACCCATGTTCCTATCACTTTAGTGTCTGTCCCAGTGAAGAAAGATAGAAAAATAAGTCCCAACACTTGAATGCACATAGTATAACTCACTTTCCTAAGTTCCTCAATGATTTTGAAGTGAAAACACAGTTAGAACCATAAAAATTCCTACCAATAAAAGTGTGGCAGGTATTCACAGTGATGGAATTATTAGTGTCTCTGGGTGTAGAATGTTTTGTTTGACTAATTTGAAGTCAATGATTTGTCAACTCTCACCTAGGCCCTTTGTATATCATAAAATAACAGCCTAGAGGTCTGCTGAATGAAACAAACTTATCAGGTTTGACTGTAGCTTTGGACATGTTATTGCAAGGATTTCACGGGGCTTGTTGGAAAGAATGTGGTCTCCATCAGCAGCTACATATGTATCAGCTAGGATCTAGCTGAAGAGTAATAGTAGTAAACTATAAATCAGGATTTTCTCATGATAGGCCTTGCATGGGCACCACTCACAGGTCCTTCCCTTTCCCTTCCTTTTGCTAACTGAATGCAGTAGTCATAGGCATGACAGCCTTCAGGACTTCTAAAAAGTAGCTAGGGACATTGGGAAATTCATTTATTCAACAACTGAATGCTTGCTACAGGCCAGGCATTACTCATGGTTCTATGAATGCATAAGTGAACAAGAGAGACAAAAACATGAGTCCTTATAAAGTTAATGTATTTAGAAGATGGAAGGAGCAAGAGATGGTAGCACAGAAAAATCGCAGTGGTAGGAAGAGGACCAGGGTTTTGTACTGTCAGAGAAAACGAGAGGCCATTTTCAGTTTCAGCTGCAGAATCCTAAAGTAGAATGAGAAAAAATTCACCAAATTGGGTAACTCAGGACACCATTAGTCATTTTTTTAATTAAAGTATCGTTGATATACAATCTTATGTTGGTTTCAAATATATAGCACAGTGGTTCAACAGTTACCCATATTATTAAATTCTTGCCCCATCTAGTGCTGTCACTATCTATCAACATAGTAAGATGTTCAGAATCATTAACTGTATTCTCCGTGCTGTACTACCATCCCCATGTGAATTATTGTGCCCCTTTATCCCCTTCCCCTTCTCCTCCAACCCTCCTCAACCTCTCCCCCTGTGTTAACCACTAGTCCCATCTCAGTATCTGAGTCTACTGCTATTTTGTTCCTTCTGTTTTGCTTTGTTTTTATACTCCAAAAATAACTGAACTCATTTGGTATTTGTCTTACTCTGCCTAACTTATTTCACTGAGCATAATACCCTCTAGATCTATCCATGTTGTTCAAATGGGAGGATTTCTTTTCTTTCTAGGACTGAATAATATTCCATGTGTATGTATGTGTACCACTTCTTCTTTATCTATTCATCTATTAATGGACACTTAGGTTGCTTCCATATCTTGGCTATTGCAAATAATGCAGCAATAAACATAGGGGTCCATATATGAATCAGGGATTTTGTTTTCTTTGGGTAAATTCCTAGGAGTGGAACTACTGGGTCAAATAGTATTTCTGTTTTTAGTTTCTTGACGAACCTCCATCTTGCTTTCCATGATGGTTGCACCAATTTACATTCCCACCAACTGTGTAGGAGGGTTCCCATTTCTCTGCATCCTCACCAGCATTTGTTATTTCTTGTCTTTTTGGATAGTGGCCATTCTAATTGGTGTGAGGTGGTATCGCACTGTGGTTTTGATTGGCGTTTCCCTGATGATTAGCAGAGTGTCTTTTCATGTGCCTGTTGGCCATTTGTAATTCTTCTTTGGAGAAGTGTCTGTTCAGGTTCTCCACCCATTTCTTAAATGCGTTATTTGTTTTTTGGGTGTTGAGGCATATGAGTTCTTTATATACTTTGGATGTTAACCCCTTATCACATGAGTCATTTATGAATATGTTCTCCCATGCTCTAGGCTGACTTTTTATTTGGTTTGCTAGTATTTTGTTGAGGATTTCTACATCTATGTTCATTAGGGATATTGGTCTGTAATTTTCTTTTTTTGTGGTGTCTTTGTCTGGTGCCATTAGTCATTTCTGTAAGCATTTCAGTAGAATGGTGATGATCTAAACTACGTTTTTGAGAAATTAAACAAAAGGTGTGGTAAAGATGCAAAGATAATAGGTAACCGTAAATCTTCTAAAGCAGTGTGTGTCTGTGAACACAGTGGGAAATTTTATCTTGAGATGGCAGAGCTAGGCAAGGGCCCTGGCTTTGTGGGGAATGAGCAGATGTGAGAAGAAAGGACTTGAGTACTTTTTACGTAGGGGTCAAATGCAAGAGAGGAACCTGTCGATGAGCGTGTGACAAATGGAGAATAATCTCCATGTGAACATCAATGTATCTTGTACATAAGTGATAGCCCAGCCTTCTGTCATGTGGTATAACGTTAGTTTTTTAATGTGCATTCTCGGGGTATATAGATCCTACTTAGTATAATTTATTTAGAATGGCCAACTTATTTAACCACATTGTGTTCACCCTTTTCTCGAAGGCCCCTATCTAAACACACGTAGAAACGTATAGACAGAAGACACACGGGTTGCACTAGTAGTCCCACTGACAGTGCACTGTAAACCCAGCTAGTTGCTGTTAGTTGCATCCAATATTACATAAACTCTGCACTGTTTTTCCATCAGAGTATTTCTTAATTTGTTCCCAATAATTATTCTGAGTTTCTTTTACTTCCCATGAAAAATGAATATTAGGAAGCAAGACAGGTAATACCATCCTGATTTTACAGAAGAGAGAGAATTTGTAGTAGGTCTCCTGTTCCATAGAGATCCTGTAAGTATAGAGGGAACTATTGTAATGAACTGTGGAACAGACTGATTTGATAGTTTTTTTCCCTTAATTACAGAGATACTACTTGTCAATCTATTACAAATCTAAGTCACACTTTAAAGCTAATACTCTGACCTGTGCTTTACAATTTATGTAAGTGTACACATTGCTTCTAATAATGTGTATCTGTAAGATGATTTTTCATTGAGATATAATTTTATGGACAATAAATATTGCCCTTTTTAGTGCATGAGTTTTGACAAACACATGCAGCCCTGTAATAATACCACAATCAAGACATAGAACATTCCATTCACCGTAAATAACCCTGTGTCCCTCAGAAGTCAACCCCCCCTCCCAACCTCAGGCCTCTGGCAACCACTGATGTCTTTTTCTGTCCCTATAGCTTTACTCTCCCAGAATATCATATAAATGGAGTCATACAGTATGTAGCTTTTTCAGTCCAACTCTTCCACTTAACGTAATACACTTGAGATTCATATGTTGCTGCATCTAACAGTAGCCCATTCCTTTGATTTCTGATTAGAATTCTACTCTGTATATGTACCACAGTTTATCTTTAACCAGCTAAAGAATATTTGAGGGGCTTCCCATTTTTTTTTAACAGAGTTATACTTTGTGATCCAAACATGGATCCATTCAAATTAATTTAACCAGCCTTCCTAGTGTGTATTTGAACTTAGTTCTGTTCTAAAGAGCATACATATCAGATGCTTATAAAATATACTTCATTTGAAATACCTTAAATACAAAACACACAATTCAAGTACGAAGCAATGCCCTATGATCTCGTGAATACATTTACAAAACACAATAATGAAAAATAACAGCTTCAAATAAGTAGATGATACTATCCAAAGCCTTGCCCAACAAATCATATTTTAAATAGAGGAAGAAAAGAGTACCGAGTATTAGTTAGTGATATTCTTTTAGAAGTACTCCATGAGATCAAAAAACACATTTTCAAATTCTAATAGTGGCATTAAAATTAAGTTGCTTTCTAATCTGGATTAAAAATAGCACAAAGTCTTTAATATACTTAAAGGGTTCTCCAGAGAAATTGAACTAATAGGATGTACATATAGGTATATAAATAGAGAGATACATGTATGTATGTATGAAAGAAAAAGATTATAAGGAATGGCTCATGCAGTTATGGAGTCTGACAAGTCCCAAGATCGGCAGGGTGAGTCGGCAGGCTGGAGACCCGGGAGAGCTGGAGGCTAGTTCCAGCCTGAAGGCGACAGGCTGGAGACCTGGGAGGAGCCAGAGTTGATGGACTTTCAGTCCCAAGGCAGGAAAAAACTGGTGTCTCATTTCAAAAGCGGTTAGGCCGCACAATTATTTTCTTAGGAGGGAAAGTCAACCTTTCTGCTCTAGTCAGGCCCGCCTGCATTAGG
>JAQQAC010003584.1:22054457-22069823 GCA_029783875.1 Phataginus tricuspis | reverse complement strand
CCACCCGCATTAGGGACGGATTGGACGGAGCCCACCCGCATTAGGGAGAGCAATTGGTTTTGCTCAGTCTACTGATCCAAGTATTAATTTCGTGTAAAAACAGCCTCACAGAAACACCTAGAATAATGTTTGGGCGAATATCTGGACACCCTCTGACCCAGTCAAGTTGACAGGTGAAACTGATCATCAGAGGCAATTATTAATAAAGCTGCTAAAATCATTTGTGAACAGATCTTCATGTTAATGTGTATTTTTATTTCACGGGCAAATACTTAGGAGTGGGATGTGTGGGTCATGTGGAAAGTGTATATTTAACTTTATAAGAAAGAGCCGGACTGTTTTCCAAAGTAGCAATGCCATTCCCATCAGCGAAGTGGGGTAGTTGTAGTCGCTCCACATTCTCCGCAACACTTGATATCATCACACGGGTCAGTGTTCCTCCCTCTCTCCCTCCTTTGGGAAGTGTGTAGTAGTGTCTCACTGTGGTTTTATTTGCATTTTCCTAATGACTAATGATGGGCATCTTTTTAGTGTTTACATGTTATCCATGTGTCTTCTTTCATGAACTGTTCAAATATTTTACCCTTTTGGGGAGCAGGAGGTTGTTTGCTTTCTTACTTGTAACAAGAGTTCTATGTTCTGGGTACAAGTCCTTGGTCAGATATGTGTTTTGCAGATATTGTCTCCCAGTTTGTGCCTTTTCTTTTAAGAGTACCTTACAGAAAGCAAATTTTAACTTTGAAAAAGTCCAATCTATCAGTTTTTACAATGGACTGTGCTTTTGACGGTATTTTTAAGAACTCTTTAAGGTCATAAAGATATTCTCAGATGTTTTCATAAAGTTGCTTTTTTGACTAACACAAATTTGAATTTAGGGGTTTTCATGCTGAGTCTTATATTAGCCACAGCATCCAATTACTCTCTGTTTTATTTTACTAACAGAAAAATCCCAGAAATCGAATTTTGCAAAATATATAGTTACAAATGGAAACAGTTTTTGAAAAACAAATTTTTCCCTTGCAATCCTAGGATTGTATTTAATTAAAGTAATCCCTAAGATTGAAACATGAATTGCAGGAATTTTTTACTTTATAGTTGAATCAGTAACAATTAAGAACTGCTGGAATTATTTTTAATCATAAACATCACTCTGTCAACAAACACCAAGTATAAAATTAAACGCTAAAATCATCTGTTCCTCTCCCCATTCATGTGCTTGTTATTGAACAACAGACTCTCTGGCCAAAGCAGGGGCCTGCACAGGGCAATGAGCTGAGCCTCGGCTGGACTTAACTGAATCAGGTGCCTCTGTGCTGTGGTGACGCACTTACATGTGTGCGCACAAGCCTGAATTTCAAAAGAAAAAGAAGGGAAGAAAAGAGACCAATGCAGAGTTACAACTTTCCTAGTCAGTTAAAACCATTTCCAAAACATCTGACTAGATCTAGAAAGATGTCAGGGAAAACCTTGTATTACAAAGACTGCAAGAAACCACATACAAGTACCTTAGTACTGGATGTGCTGGTGGTATCCCAACATGGAGTTTCTGGTATCACCATATGTAATTTTAAAGTCACAGTTGTTTTTAAGGTTGAATATCCTTTTAAAATAATAGGAAAACAAAGTGCAGAACTGCTGAAAACACCTCCATGCGTCCCTAGAAACTTGGTTTGAATGCCTCCCGATCTTTTGTTGACGTGTTTGTTTTACAGGTGAAGAAAATAGGTCAGAGAGAAGCGAATTTAAGATCATACAGCAGTCTTATGAGTCATACATGCTGAGATGAATCCAGGCGTTCTGACCAATATTTTAGTGTATTGTTCCATTACCTGGCCCAGCCTCTCCAATTAAAGTAGAAGATATTTCTCCGTGGGTCCATGGCATAGAGAATGAAGAGTATACTCAACTTTGTGAGCCCTTTTCTGGCATCGCAACTTGTATCTTGTAGAATGTGTGTGCCTTTTGGCTGGGGTGAGCAATATTTGGAAATTTAAGACATTCCCCTTCCAGCTACCGCTAGAGGAGGTGTCCTAAGCCAGAGTCCAGATCTTAATGAAAAACACGTAAGCCTTCTTATTTGGATTCCCTGTTGATTAGCATATAATTTTGAATCCATTCAATGGCAGATTTATCAACCGACTAATCCCTAGGAAGACTGGAAGTGGCCGAGGTATACATCCTTGGTGATTTGTTCAAAATGAAGGTGGGAAGTGAAATACCTCCTTGCTTACTCATGAAAGTATATTCAGGGAGGTTAGTTATGAGTGTTTGGGCTTGGAGTGGCTCGTTCCTGGGTGATGAAGGTAACATGGACACTTGGGATGTCTTTGCCGGACAAACTGCCTGTATGGTCCTTGGTGTTCTTTGGTGGCCAAGAGACAGTTATGTGTGAATAATAATAAATAATGATAGTGTAAAGCCATACTATCTCAACTGTCTTGAATGTTAGCATTAACTCACAAATATCTCTTCTCAGCTAGAAAATGCAAGGTTCTGATAGTATGTGTTATATCTTATTATAATTGGTCAGATAATTTTCACTAGATCTGGTGCAGTTTAAATGCTTCTTAAAGCTTGTTTGAATATTAGATGGTCTGTTTGTTCATACACAGCAGTAGTACAACTCCTTTCAGGTTCCCTGACCCAATTCCAATGCATGTGTGTGTAGGAGGGGGGTCTTCCCACACACACCACCAAGCAATTCTCTAAGGGTGTCCGAGAACTCAACTCAGTTCTGATGCTATCTGCCCATAGACAGCACCAGATTCTCCAGGTCAAGGGCTCTATCCTACAAGACTGCCCTCCACCCCTGACTCCAGATGCCAGTTGCAAGCCCCAGGCAGTTATCTGTGCTTCTGAACAACTGGCTACAGACTGGAGGCTCAGGCGACCTCTCCGCTTGGGTTCGATTAATTTGCTAGAGCGACTCACAGAACTCAGGAAAACATTTACATTTCCAGTTTAATAAAGGATACCATAAAGAATACAAGTTAACAGCTAGATGAAGAGATACATAGGGCAAGGTCCCAATAAAGGAGCTTTTATCCTTTTGGAGCTTGGGGCCTGGCTGGGTGGTACATGTAAGCTTTCTGGTTTCCAAGCATGGAAGCTTTCTCCGAGAGAGAAGCAGGATCAGAGAGAGAGAGATGCTCTCCTCAATGGTTTTTGTGAGGGCTTCACTGCATGATCATGATTGACTATATCATTGGCCATTGGCTGATTCAACCTCTAGTCCCTTCCCTTGGGTGGAGTCCAAAAATCTCTCATTAACATGACAGACACCCTTTTACCTTTGAGGCTCTGAAGTGTTTTTAGGAACTGTGAATGAAGACCAAATAAACCTGAGAAATATATATTTGGTCATATGAATGAGCAAACGTGTATTTCTTAGAACTCTTTATATCACAGATGGTAGAACATAGTTACATCCCACTTTGATAAGTGAAGACGTTACAGTCTTGTCTGGTTCATACAGTACCACTGTGAAGAGTAAGCCCAGAAGTAGGGCATTTATCATAATCATTGCCCTGAGCTGCTTCTTGCTACCAGAGAATTCTAACATTGGTAAAGACGTGGAAACTATTTTTCTAGTCAGTAATTCTGTAATCTTATGCATAATGTAATCTTTATTTTTAATACCAGAAAGAACTAGCTCCTAGTTCAATACCTAGCTAATATTTTTCATTTACCTACCCTCTTTCAATTAAAAGAGGAAAGAAAAACATAAACAGAAATTTGGGAGTATGTGAGGCAAACATAATTGAGGAATCCACTTCCTACTTTCGAAAATGATACTATTGGTCAGATTGGCATTGGCCACAAGATGTCCCCTCACAGGCAATGCATGAGTCAGGAAATAAATACTAAGTGATGGCTGTAGTTACTTGAAGGACCTCAGTCTGTTACAGTATTAAGGACCAGTGTTTACCATGTTGCTCCTAAGTTCACATGTACTCTGAAATGGGTCATGCATACCACATTGGATAGCTGTAGCTTCAGTGCTGTTAATACTAATATAACATAAAATTCCAAGTCTTCTATCTTAATAGAGAAGAAATTAGTATGTTGGCTTACTGCCTAAAAATGTTCAGTCTTGGGTTTGCTCATTAGGTTTAGAATTACTTTTTGGAAAAATGAAGTCTGAAAATCATTTCCATGGATACCCCAAGGTATATCCATTCGGTGACTTATACTATATTTAGTGATACTAATAACTTAGAAATAAAATGTTTCCAGAATTCCCATTGAGCAATGATCTTTTTTTCCTTTTATTTCACAAAAGCACTCCAGCTACAATCATGTTTTGTTTTGTTTCCCAGGTAGGAACCTCAATCCAGATTCAAAGATTTTTTTTCTGTTTTGCTGCTCCATTATTTCTGTAATATTATGACTATCCATAATCATATTTGATTATTTTTCAAGTATATTCCTGAATACTTGTAGTAATTATGACATTTCAAAAAAATGCACAACTTTATCTGAACTGCACAGTGACCCACTGATGTGTTTTCAGAGCACCTTAGTGAGTCTGTTTAGCCTCGTGTGTACTTTTGTGTGCATTCATAATGAGGGTTGGGACTCCTTATATGGCTTAGATACGTGCTTTAAGTCCTTATGAAGCTTTCATGGACAGAGCTGTATTCTAGGAAGTTCTGAGAGAAAGAGATATGAAGTCCTCGGTGTAGAAATTATTAGCATTTTGCAGCTAGAGGAAACCTTACTGATTAAGTATTTTATATTAATAAAATAAAGATTACAGAAAGTAAAAATTCTGTCTAAATGCAGATAGCTAAAGACTGAAATAACTGGGAGCGGAATCCAGATCTTTTGCCCCTCAGCCAGTGCTTTCCTGACCACTTAGCTGGGAACCCAAAAATTTCAGATCTATTATTTACTCAGTGAGTCCTGTTATTTTCCAGAAAGATGGAGAGCAAATATTTTAAGGAAAGCTTCTTCAATTATAAAGCATCTCTACTTCTGTGTTTACATTCTGACTTTAACAGAGTATTGAAGGAGGATTATGCAGGAGGATCCATGATAGGTGAAAAGAACACTAGACTAGGGTGAGGACGTCTGACCTGGAGTCTCTCTCGGTGATTTACTTAATGTCTCTGTGCCTCTCGTCTGGAAAACAGTTACAGTACCAGCATTGTGACAGACAGTTGCCAAAATCATATGCATTAGTATAATGCAAATGCATTATAAGCCACAGGTAGTATGTAATGTTATTAGTAATTATTATTATTAATTACTTGTATTTTAGCCACTATCAATTGAAAGTAATTCAAAATGGTAAAGTAGGAGGAACATGAATTTTAATATTGACCAGAATTCAGATTCTTTTGTCACCATTTCCAGGGGTGATATCTTACACAAGTTAACACATCCCCCAGAAAGTCTGCTTACAGAGGTGCAAGGATTGAATTAAGGCACACAGCACAGAGCCTAGCGCACGGACTCCACAGTGGCTTGATTCCGCACACTACCTTACCATATCAGTATGGAAGATGACTTCTGGAGATACCTCCATCTTGCCATGTGTGTAATTTAACTTGCTCCTCTGGCTTTGCATGCAGTAGGTATTACTCCTGTGTCAGCGTAAGAACTGTTTTATCCGTTGACTGCCCTTTTACTCCTTTCCCTGCCTGGTTTCTTTCTTTAGCCCTCCTAGGCAGCTCGAGTTACAGTCA
Organism: Phataginus tricuspis; assembly: GCA_029783875.1. Classification (NCBI taxonomy): domain Eukaryota; kingdom Metazoa; phylum Chordata; class Mammalia; order Pholidota; family Manidae; genus Phataginus; species Phataginus tricuspis. The sequence continues at coordinate 22,064,133 of JAQQAC010003584.1, read as the reverse complement.
TGTATCAGATGTGCCTCATGTTCCAAGTGTCACTGAGATGGCCTCTTGGTGGTAACATGATGTGATTTCTTTCTTTCTTTTTTTAATTTGTCCTTTTGATTTTTTCTTTCTTTTTTATTGAAGTATCACTGATATGCAATCTTATATTGGTTTCAAGCATACAACACAGTGGTTCAACAGTTACTCATATTATTAAACCCTCACCCCCACTAGTGCAGTTACTATCTGTCGACATAGGAAGATGTTACAGAATCATTGGCTATATTCTCCATGCTGTACTACCCTCCCTATGACCAGCTTATATATTACTGAGAATTTTTGTGCCTTTTTATCTCCTTCATCCTCCCATCCCAACCCTTCCTCCATGGTACCCACCAGTCACTTCTCAGTGTCTATGAATCTACTGCTGTTTTGTTCATTTTGTTTTGTTTTGTTTTTAGATTCCACAAATAAGTGAAATCATATGCTATTTGTCTTTCTCTGCCTCGCTTATTTCACTTAGCATAATACGCTCTAGCTCTATCTATGTTGTTGCAAATGGCAGGATTTCTTTCTTTTTTATAAGGCTGAATAATATTCCATTGTGTAGATGTGCATTTTCTTTCTCCATTTGTCTATTGATGGATACTTTGGTTGCTTCCATATTTTGGTATTGTAAATAATAAGGGCACATATGTTTTTTCAAATCAGGGATTTTGTTTTCTTTGGGTAAATTCCTATAAGTGGAATTACTAGATTTTATGGTATTTCTATTTTTCATTTTTTGAGGAACCTCCATATTTCTTTCCACAGTAGCTGCACCAATTTACATTCCCACCAGTGGTGTAGGAGGGTTCCCTTTTCTCCACATCCTCACCAACACTTGTTATTTCTTGTCCTTTGGATAGTGGCCATTCTAATTGGTGTGAGGTGATAGCTCACTGTAGTTTTGATTTGCATTTCCCTGATGATAAGCAATATGGAGCATCTTTTTGTGTGCCTTTGTTGGCCAATTCTTCTTTGGAAAAATGTTTATTCAGGTTCTCTGCCCATTTTTTAATCAGGTTATTTGGGTTTTTTTTTCAGTTTGAGGTATATGAGTTCTTTAGATACTTTAGATGTTAACCCCTTATCAGATAGATCTTTTACAAACATATTCTCCCATACTGTAGGTTGCTTATTTGTTTTGTTGATGGTGTCCTTTGCTATATGGAAGCTTTTTAGTTTGATGTAGTTCCACTTGTTCATTCTTTACTTTGTTTTCCTCGCCTGAGGAGATGTGTCCAGGAAAATATTTCTCATGCTTATATTCAAGAGATTTTTTTTCCTATGTTTTCTTTTAAGAGTTTTATGGTTTCATGTCTTACATTTAGGTCTTTAATCCATTTCAAGTTTACTTTTGTGTATGGAGTTAGACAGTAATCCAGTTTCATTCTCCTGCATGTACCTGTCCAGTTTTCCCAACACCAGTTATTGAAGAGGCTGTCTTTTCCCCATTGTAGATTCATGGCTCCTTTATTGTACATTAATTGACCATATATGAGTGGGTTTATATCTGGGCTCTCTATTCTGTCCCATTGCTCTATGGGTCTGTTCTTGTGCCAGTACCAAAGTCTTGATTACTATAGCTTTGTAATATAGTTTGAAGTCGGGGAGCATAATCCCCCAGCTTTATTCTTCTTTCTCAGAATTTTTTTGGCCATTCGAGGTCTTTTGTGATTCCACATGAATTTTAGGATTATTTGCTTTATTTCATTGAAAAATGCCATTGTGTTTTGATAGGGATTACATTGAATCTGTAAATTGCTTTGGGCAGGATGGCCATTGTGACAATATTAATTCTTTCTATTCATGAGCATAGGATGTATTTCCTTTTATTGGTGTCTTCTTTTATTTCTCTCATGAGTATCTTATAGTTTTCAGAGTATAGGTCTTTCACCTCCTTGGTTAGGTTTATTCCTAGGTATTGTATTCTTTCTGATGCAGTTGTAAATGGAGTTGTTTTCCTGATTTCTCTTTCTGCTAGTTTGTTGTTAGTATAGAGGAATGAACAGATTTCTGTTTATTAATTTTGTATCCTGAAACTTTGTTGAATCCAGTTATTAGTTAGAATAGTTTTTTGGTGGAGTTTTTAGGGTTTTCTCTATGTAGTACCATGTCATCTACAAATAGAGTTTTACTTCTTCCTTATCAATTTGGATGTCTTTTATCTCCTTATCTTTTCTGATTGCCATGCTAGGACCTCCAGTAGTTATGTTGAATAAAAGTGGTGAAAGTGGGCATCTTTGTCTTGTACCTGATCTTAGAGGAAAGCTTTTGGCTTTTTTGCTATTAAGTACAATGTTGGCTATGGGTCTGTCATGTATGGCCTTTATTGTGTTGAAGTACATACCTTCTATAACCATTTCGTTGAGAGTTTTTATCATGAGGGGATGTTGTATTTTGTCAAATGCTTTTTCAGCATCCATTGCAATGATCATGTGGTTTTTATCTTTCTTTTTGTTAATGTGGTGTATTACATTGATTTACGAATATTATACCATCCTTGAATCACGAATAAATACCACTTGGTCATGATGGATGATCCTTTTGATGTATTTTTTAATTCAGTTTGCTAATATATTGAGGATTTTTGCACCTATGTTCATCGGGGATATTGGTCTATAGTTTTATTTTTTTGTAGTTCCTTTGTCTCGTTTTGGTATTAGAATGATGTTGGCCTCATAGAATGCATTTGGAAGTAGTCCCTCCACTTCTACTTTTTGAAATAGTTTAGAAAGATGGGTATTAGGTCTTCTTTAAATGTTTTGTAGAATTCAGCTGTGAAGCCATCTGACCTGGAGAGTTTTTTGATTACCAATTCAATTTCATTACTGGTAATTGGTCTGTTCAGATTTTCTGTTTCTTCCTGGATCAGTCTTGGAATATTTTATGTTTTTAGGAATTTGGCCATTTCTTCTAGGTTGTCCAATTTATTGACACATAAGATTCTCTGATAATTTTTTGTGTTTTTGTGGTATCTATTATACTATTCCTTTTTTGTTTATGATCTTATCTGAGTACTCTCTTTTTCTTGGTAAGTCTGACTAGGGATTTGTCTATTTTGTTTATCTTCTCAAAGAATCAGCTCTTGGTTTCATTTTTTTTTCTATTTTATTTCTGCTCTAATCTTTATTATTTTCCTTCTGTTAACTTTGGGTTTCATTTGTTCTTCTTTTTCTAGTTTTTATGATTATGAGTTTAGACTGTTTATTTGGGATTGTTCTGGTTTCTTGAGGTAGGCCTTAAATATTGCTATATATTTCCCTCTTAGAATTGCTTTTGCAGTGTCCCACAGATTTTGGACTGTTGAATTTTTGTTTTCATTTTTCTCCATGTATTGCTTGATTTCTGCTGTGATTTTTTTCCATTGATCTATTGATTATTTAGAGGCATATTGTTGATGATGTGATTTATTCCTGATATCTATTGTTAAATTTTTTGTTCTTAATTATAACCAGCTATTATTAACTATGGGGATTTTACCAAACCAGTACCATCCCTTTCATGAACAGAGACTTCTGTATTATAGTAGCAAGCGTAAGTCAATTACATAAGGAGTTTTTGGAGTCTTTGTGCAACCTTCAAAAACAACAGAAAAACCAGTATGCCCATATCCAAATCCATAGAACTACCACCTTCTTGCCTTACCTACGCACTCTGTAAGAACTAAATCCTATTCCTCCAAGGTGTTTCATGCTCTTGGGCCCCGTTTTCCTTTTCCTTTCGCTCCCTTTCCTTCCCTTTGCTCACACTGCACCTTTTTCAAGTGGTGAAGCTTCGCTGTGCTTCTGTGCAGTCCCTGGAAATTGTCTAGCCTTCCCCAACCTAAGAATGTAGAGTCTGGAAGAGTCCTTGGAAAAGGTTGAGTTATTCACGTTATACAGCAGATATAACTTGAATTTTTACTGGCCCTGTCAGCACCACTGGGAGAGAATGCTTATAACAACAGAATGCTAATGGAGCCTTTTTCCACAGTACTTGGCACCATCATGATGTATTTCATCAGTAGGTACTTTTCCACCTTGCTTTTGACAGACATGTTTGTGGGGACCAGGCAAGCAAAAGTCTCCCTCTGTTGCTTGGGCTTCAGTACAGTGCGTTCCTTCGATGATATCTCTGAGCAGTGGTAACATGGAGGCTATTAAAAATTAATGAGGATTTGGTTTGGGAAGGGAGGGCCAGCCCCCAAAGAGGCAGAGGAGTTGTCTAGAGCCCAATTTCTAATCAGATTTGAATCACAAATGTGCTTCAATTCCAGTGGGTAGTTTATTATACTTAGGAGAACAGCCTTTTGGCTTACTGTGCAGAGAACACTAATCTACATTAAGGATTTTGAATTGTGAAGTAGGATCAATATCAACTTTTAGAAATACCCTCACTTAAAACACCCAGTTTTGCTGATTGTTTTTTTTTAAACTGAATTTTGTAGGCAGTAACTAATCTCGTAGTTTATGCTGTGCATGGGACTCTCAAAGAGGAAGGGGATCACATGTCTCTTGGTTTTTAAATTTGTTTGAAGCTTTAAAAACTTACGGGAATTTTAAATAAAAATCAAAATTTTATTTTAACTTTTTTGAAACTTCAAGTCTATTTGCATGGGTAATACAGAGGCACAAGGAAGTCTTAATATTTAAGGCTAAAGAAATAATTCAATAATCATTCATGAATCATTAACTAGCCAAGTAGTGTGCAATGTCTGGAAGTTCAGACATGAATAGAGCATGGTCCCCAACTGCCTGCAGCTTTTTAGATTTGCAACGAAGATAAACATAAATGACCATAATGCAATGGAAACCTAGAAAGTTCTTTGGCAACAAAGTTAAAAAAAAAAAAACTTTTGTCAAGAAGAATTAAGAAAAGTTTACCACAGAAGATCCAGTTAAGAAGGTCCTTTGGGGCTTTCACTGGGTGAAAATGGAGAAAAAGTGTTTTACATAGAGCAAACAGCGTGTGCCAAAGTGTGAAGATATGGGAGTTGTTCATATGTTTGAATCTGTAATGTTGCAACGTAGGGAAAGCAAGCAGAAGCCAGGTTTTAACGAGTCGTGAGTATCACGGAAAGAAGTTAGGCTTATCTGCTATGTAGAATAACTATTCTCAGTATGGATAATGAAGGGATAGTTCACTTATGGGGACATACCATAATTAGGAAGGGGCATTTCCAAAATCCTTTGGAGATTCTGAAATGACCCAAGTAAAACTCATTGCCAGAATTATATTGTGGTGTCATAACTATCTCAGCTGTGTTTGGAGCAGAATAAAGATAAACAACAGTTACTGTTGGTTTCAACTCTAGATTTGCAAAGAAATTGCAATCCTTTGGGGGGCTTTAAGGATACCAGTGCAAGAGCACCATCTCAGACCAACTGAGTGGTCTCTGGTGATGGTCCTGTCCACCAGTATTTTTCACAAACTTCTCCAGGTGTTTGTAATGGGAGCAGGCAGAGAACAACTATACTAGAGAGATAAAAATAGTGCCAACCAAGGAAAAGGATGATTGAAACAGGATGACTTAGTTGAGACTGCTGTCTTAAGATTGTGAATTTGAATCTTACTTAGAAGGAAATGGACATAGATTAATAGACTGTTGCAGGTGAAAAGAAGATATAATTAAAAATCAAAGCAACAGAAGTAATCAAGTTGTAAGTGAAGGAAGGGAAATAAAACTTGGATGAAGTCTGGTAGATACAACTTAGAGAAGACTGGAAAGATGTCCAGCGTCAGCACCTGTTTCTTTTCAAATGTATATTCGGGGTGAATGCAGACAAACAGCAGAGTTTTAGCAGAGAGGATTGGGGAGAGGGAAACCCACGATGCTTCATATTTCCTAGAGAATAATTAGCTACAAATGAATGGTTTGTAGTTGTTTTGTTTCCTACATACAAGTACCATGTTCAGTGTGAAAGTAAAGGAGACAGAAAAGAGAGTCAACAGGGTTTAAAAGCATTGTGTTTCCTTGACACCCAGCCTTATCCATGTTTTGGCATTAAGGACCTGGGCTTGACATTTCATGAAGAGTCCTAGGGTCCTAGGCAAACACTGTCCAGGAGTACATGATTGCACAACAGAAACCTCCACTCTCTGTGTTTGATTCATCAGATCATTAACTATCAGATCATAGTTCTTCTAGATAAAGGAGGGGAAATAGCACATGGTTTCCATGTGCAAAGTAGAAGTGGCACTTTACAGGAAGTAGAGTGAAAAATTGGGTAAGAAACTAGCTTTCCCAAAGGCTCAGTTCACGGTGCGCCTGAACTTGTGATGCTTCATTTGTAGAGGCAGGCACAACCTGAAATAATTGATAGGGTATGGACAGATACAGAATGAATGAGGTGCTTATTACTTTAATCTCTTTGAATTACTATGTCATGCTGAGCTCCTGAACACAACCAAGACAGAATTGGAATGATCAAAAGGGGTTGTGAAACAGGAGAGAGCAAAGATAAGTTGTTTGTTTGGGCTTTTTGAATTTTGGTGGTCAGAAAGGTTTCTATTATAGTCTTAGCCAATAGGCATGGAATACATGGAAATTTAGTATTTCCTTCTTATTTGGTAATTCTTTCTCTCGGTGAATACAGTGTGTGAGGAAGTCATTTATCGAATCTGCTTAGTAATCTGTCCCCTTATCTTGGATGTTTTCATCAGAGGAGGGGTGTTGAGAAAGGAAACATTTGCAAAGGCCCAGATGCATGAAAGTGCAGCGTCCTGGGAGAGGTAAGATGTCACGTAAGGCTGGAATCCAGGCCCTGTCTGGGGAAGGGTCAGAAACCAAACATGGGGAAAGTTGGCAGAAAAAAGATCGGAGTAGCTTTCAGTGTGTCCATGCTAAAACATTTCCGTATCAGCCTGTAAGTACTGGGCAGTTGTCACAGAGGTATTATAGAATAAAGATCTACATTTATTATTTTTTTGAATTCTCATGGAATCAATATAGCTCTGCTGCGGTAGGGAAATGAGGGGGCTCTTGCCATTGTCCAGGTAAAGAATGAGTCAGAAATCAGCACAACTCGTGGATAAGTAATATGTTGGGAATGAGAGACAGCAAGGAATCCAGCATGACATTCTGTTTTCTGGATGGTGACTGGCAACATGGTGCCATAAACCGCAAGGAAGAATTTCAAAGGAGAAACAAATTGAGGGCACTGATGGGCTCACTTTTGGACATGACAAGTCTGAGGTGGCTGATTACATGTGCAGGTAGGTAGACCAGTCCACAGGATAGCTGGAATTTTCTGTTTTAAGGTACCAGTTTAGAGCTTACAGTATATAAGAAATGAGTGTGATTTACTGTATGAGTACACAAGATGACCCAAAGGTATTATGTAGTATGAGAAGGATAAATTGGCGAGGAAGACGCCTGGGGAACAACTTGTTAGGGATGAATGTGGAAGAGGAGTCCACAGATGGGCTGGAGACAGCAGAGAAGTGGGAAGACAATGGGGGTGAGTGGAGAGAGTATATCAGAAGTCCAGGAAGTGGAGCGCACTTCAAGGCATGGGCAGGCAGTCAGCTTTCACTGTGCAGCTGGGAGGGCAGAGATCACTGCAGAGTGCTGACCAAACCAGCACTCAGACCACAGAGTTTCTATAAGAAGGTGGGGCAGAAGCCACTGTTACTGGTTGAAAGGAGAATTGATGAGAAAAATAGATGAAGCGGGAGTTGTGTGCTTTTATTCCAAAAAGTCTGCTGTGAGGAAAACAGGTAAGTGAGAAAGAAAAAGTGACACTAGAAGGGACTGAAGGGTTTGATGGGTAGGGCGCGGAGCAGGGGAGCATGCTGAGGGTTGGAAGCAGTGTGATGTGGCCACGTGGCCCCTGGCCTCGCCGATCTGTCAGGCAACAGAGAGACGATGATAATGACAGCAAGCCGGTACAGTGCCAACAAGGTTCGAAACACTCCTCTGTATTGATTCCTTATATCTCATAACTGCCTTGTGAGATGGATTTTGTTATTATACTATTTTACTTAGGAGAAAAATGAGGGATGGAGGGGTTAAAGAGCCTGCCCGGTTTGCTCTCTATCCACCAACCCTAAGCAAATACCTTATGGAGCTGCCAGAACCATCTGCTTCAGGGATGCGGAGGATCGGTGGCTGAGAGGTGGGAAGGGGGAGGATGGGAACCATGGTCGTCGTTGAGATACAGTTCAGCTCTGTGGTAAAGAGAGCCTTTATCTGTGGACATGTCTTTGCAGTTTTTCATATTATTAAGAAGTTGAAGATTGAGTAAAGTTAGTGGCTTATCAATATTATTTGACTCTTAACCTTCTTGGAAGAAGGTTAGTTGGGAAGAGTTAGTCTGAGTTTGATGTGGCAGAACTAAACTAATCACTAAGATGAAATTAGGATGTTGGCAAGTAATTCAGGGTGGGAGTCAGGGCTGGAGTGTGCATGGTGGATGGAGGTGGGGAGTGGGGACTGAGATGGGTAGGAGTTCGAAACAAAGTTTATCTTGATCACATAGTTGAATAAACTTGAATTATTTTCAGGCATCTGGTAATTGAACTTGTGAAAGATTGGACAAACTTTTGTTTATCCTGATTGCTTTAGCTTTTCCTAGTTTTGTGCCTGTCACTCAACAAAGGTGGCATTATTTGGAAATTTTAAGGAGTATAAGTCTCTTGCTCTGATATCATCACTAGTGTCAGTAACTCACAGTAACATTTATTCAGAACTTACTGTGGTCCCAGTAGTAATGCCTACTCCTTTGTGGGAAGTATGTCATTTTGCTTTCATAAAAACCCCAGGGATGGCTCACTATTAAGTAGTTTTACACTTGGGGAAACTCCTGCTTAAAGACAAAGTCCCGACCCCAGGCCATAGAGCTAGCAAGCGGCTAAGCCAGCATGTGAGCCCGACAGCACGAGTACAGAAAGGCGCTGGACCCTCTGCGCTGTTCACGAAACAGACGGTGCCCCGAATGCCCCAATCCTTTCAGAGCTGGATCAGGGCTGCCACGTCCACGTATGAGAAGATCAGATTTAGAAAGTGTCTCTAGTTCTACTGACCATTGTTTTTTGGGGGTTGGTTTATGAGTGGAAAGGTGAGCCTAATAAAAAGATGGTTAAGAGTTATTTTAAGAAAGTGAAGAATCTGCATCATCTTCATATGTCTTTACCTTCCCTGACCAGGCCATTAAAAAAGTTCCTTTGCCTTTTCAATGCAAAAGGGAACCGTATTGAACGCACTTTGCTGTCCTAAATATTTGTGGGCTGGAATTTCAGTGAAGAAAGCTTTGTTAGCAATAGGAAGGTTTTGGGACAAGGATTGAATATAACGTCCATGGTTTCTTTGTCCATCCGTCTCTTCAATACTACGTACTTGTTGTACTAGCTGGTGGGATTCAGAAGGAAAGGCAGATACTTACCCTGATTTCATATTGTGGAGTTTATAATATGACGGGGAAGGCGGAAGTAAGGTAACTAGAATACGTAGTTACTGTTGAATCGGATTTTGGAAACTAATACAATTGTGCATTACCCCGCTCCCCTTTAACTGCAGTTGGCTGAATGGCTTTGCATGCTGGGAGGTGGACCAGTCAATGCCTCCGTATAAAGTGTACATATCAGTATAAAACTATAACTTCAGGACAGAAATAACTGAAAAGATAAGTATTAAAAAGGCTGGTATCTTAGAAAATATAGTTCAAAGTGCTGG
>JAQQAC010003584.1:21875875-22050114 GCA_029783875.1 Phataginus tricuspis | reverse complement strand
TTTTCCCTCCTTTGTGTTTTCTTCCTAGCTACTCTTCTATGAAGTCAGGTGCCTCAGATAAAAAGGCAAATGCCCAGGTATATATCTGGGTAAGGAATTGTGAGATTTGATCACAAATACCAAAAAGGAGAATCGGGTTAATTGGGCTCTATTTCTGTAGCCCTTGCTTTAAAGCCCTCACCATGAGGTGACCGCACTTACGTCACGGGACTTTTGAGCATGAAGTGTTGTTATCACGCTGGAGATCCACAGGGGGCCACTGAAGGAATAAAAGTTTGCACTATTGTGCTCGCTGCCCCAGTTCGCAGCTGCCCATTTGGACTGGCTCATGTACAGAGGCGCCCAGTACAGAATGTTTGGTCAGGGTGCAGGAAAAGGTGGTTCTCTTCTCCTCCCCCTTCTCCCCTTAGAGAATGACCCGCATTCACAGCAACCGCTTTGTAAATCTCATTCTTCTTGCTATTTATCTACATCCATATTTAAATTTCTTTCAATGGGAGTCATTTGACAAATGCACGTTCAATGAAAGAAACTTTGCTTATTCTGTTCTGGTGTTCCCGTGACCAGGTTGGCCACGACTTGGGCAGAAGCCCATGAAATACGCCAGAAAACCCACAAAGCATCTCTCTTCCTTTCTCTCCATCTCAGCCCTCAAATTCCTCTTTTCCTCCCTTCTTACCCCCAAACCTTCTCCTCACATCCTGCTTGGCCCAATCTCTAAGCAGGTTCAGAACGATTTGTATATATACTGAAGTCTTGAACCAGAATTTTGTAGCTGACCGAACTGTCACTTGGTCTGTTTATTAGTCTAATGGGTTGTTCTCCTCCATGTGTTTCCTTTCAGTCATTTTCATGCTGGCCTTAAGTATATTTTAAAACATATATTCTACTCTTTTTTTTTTAATCTCCCATTCTAATTTTTTCCTTGTAATTTGTTTAGTATTATCCTCCATTTCCTAACTTCAAAACATTTTATAATCTACAGTATTCAAAACAATATGGACTACTATAAAGACAGACATACAGACCAATGGAACAGAATAGAGAGCCCAGAAATAAACCCAGGCTTATATGGTCAAATGATCTTCAACAAGGGTGCCAAGATTACAAAATGGGGAAAGGATAGACTATTCAACAAATAGTGTCGAAAAAACAATATCCATATGCAAAGGATAAAATTGGACTCATAGCATAAACAATAATCAACTCAAAATAGATTAAAGACTTAAACGCAAAATCTGAAACCATAAAATTTCTAGAACAAAACATAGGGAGAAAAGCTTTTCAAATATTGGTCTTGTTAATTATTTCCTGGATATGACGGCAAAGCTCAGGTCACAAAAGCAAAAGTAGGCAAGTGGGTCCACATCACACCGACAAGCTTCTGCACAGCAAAGGACACCATCAACAGGGTGAAAAGGCAGCCTGTGCAACGGGAGAAAATATTTGCAAACCACTGATCTGATAAGGTGTTAATATCCCCAAATATATGAGGAACTCCTACAATGCAATAAAAAAGAACCTCACTTTAAAAATAGGGATAGAGAATGGAATATATATTTGTTCTATAGAAAGAAGACATACAAATGGTCAGCAGGTATATGAAAAGATGTTAAACATCACTTATCATCAGGGAAATGCACATCAAAACCATAATGAGATATCACCTCACACCTATTAAGATGGCCGTTTTTGAAAAAAATAATCAGCAAAAACACATGTTGGTGAAGATGGTGAAAAATACCACTCTTGTGCAGTATTGGTGGGAATGTAAACTGGCACAGCCACTGTGGAAAACAGCATGGAGGTTCCTCAAAAAATTAAAAATAGCACTGCCACCTGATCCAGCAAACCCACTTCTAGGTATTTATCCAAAAGCATTGAAAGCAGAATCTAAGATATTTACAGCCCTGTGTTCTTTGCAACAGTATTCACAATGGCCAAGAAGTAGAAATAACCTAACTGTCCATCAGTAGATTAATGAATGAGGACACTGGTATGTGCATATTTATGTACACGTATACGTATACACACAACAGAATATTATTCAGTCTTAAGAGGGAAATTGTATCACATGCTAAAACATGGATTAACCTTGAGTACATTATGCTAAGTGAAATCAGCCAGTCACATGAGGACCAATACTGCATGATCCCCTTACCTGCTGTGGCCAACATAGTCAAACTCATAGAAACAAAGTAGAAGCAGAAAGTGGAGAAGGAAATGGGGAGTAGTTGTTCAGTGGGTATAGAAGTTTTTCTATTTGCAGGATGGAAACATTCTAGAGACCTGTACAATAATGTGCATATAGTTAACAATATTGTACATTTTAAAATTTGTTACTAGGGAAGATTTTATGTTATGTCTTTTTTTTAATTACAGTTAAAAAAAAAAAAGCCTTCCAATACATGGGGAAAAAAAAAAACTAAAAAGACTTACGACATACCTCTCCATCCAGTACCCATTGTGTTCCTACCATCTGGTCTGGTTTTGAGAAACCTGATATTATTCCGCAAATGAAGAGAGATTACTACATGGAAACGTACAAGTATATTTTTAAAAGTCTAGTCAGAAGTAATGAATTTGACACAAACAGGAAAGAGAATATAAATGCTCTGCCTTTATATCATATACTTTACCACCGCCTACTCCTTTTTAGGAGGCAGCGCTACATTTCAAAGAACTCCTAAGGTTTTAGTCCAGTAAAAGCAACAAACTCTCTTTTCAAACACCTGCCATGCCGGGTCATCCGACAGAACTGCAAGGACGGACGGCTGCAGTAACCTCCTTTCCACAGTTCGCCTGACTGCACGGTGAGGTGGGGCTGGGGGAGCTTGTTCTCCCAGTGACAGCTGATCTCAACCTCAGCCCCTCCCCTCTCCATTTTCTTGGGATTGCTCACTCACTTGCCTTCTTTTAATTAGCTACTTTTAATTAAAAAACATGTTGGTCATGAGAACCCTAAATGGGTAACGTGGTGAATGTTTATTTCAAGGAATTTCTGCTACCCTGTTGTGAGCTCGTCCTGAACTTGATTCCTGTGACTTTCTCCCTAACTTTGATGTGTATGTCGTGGTGGCGCTTGTATCAGTCACTATCCTGGACATTTAAGAGCAAAGCTAGTCAATTCCCAAAGCCTTTCTTCTTCTGAAGTTGCTTTGCAGTTAATTCAGGTGATAGTTTTACTTGCTTTTAGGATCCTTTCAGCAATTTTACATCAGACCAGATGATACATCAATGGATATATACAGAACATTCCATCCCAAAACAGCAGAATACACATCCGTCTCAAGGACACATGGAATGTTCTCAGGATGGATTGCATGTTAGGCCACAAAACAAGTCTCAATAAATTTAAGACATTGAAATCATATCAAGTATCTTTCACAACCAGTGGTGTGAAACTAGACATCAGTTACAGAAAAAAAAACTGGGAAAATCATAAAATGGGTGGAGATGAAACAACATGCTACCAAACAATCAGTGGCTCAATGAACAAATCAAAGAAGAAATATAAAAAGTACCTTGATACAAATGAAAATGGGAAATACAACATACCAAGAACTTTGAGGTACAGGAAAAACAGTACTAGGAGGGAGGAAGGTAGCGAAAGAGGACCACCTCAAGAAACAAGAAAAATTCAAACAATCTAGCTTCGTACCTAATGGAACTAGAAGAAGAGTAAATGAAGTCCACAGTTAGTAGAAGGAAGGAAATGACAAAGATCAGAGTGGAAATAAATGAAATAGAAACTAGCAAGACAATAAAAAAGATAAATGAAACTAAGAGCTGGTTCTTTGAAATGATAAAATCAACAAACCGTTAGCTAGACTCACCAAGGAAAAAAGAGAAAGGGTTCAAATAAAATCAGAAATGAAAGAGAAATTACAACTGATACCACAGTTATGATAACATAATAAAGATCGTATATGACAAACCCACAGCCAGTATCATACTCAACAGTGAAAAGCTGGAAGCTTTTCCTTTAAAATCAGGAACAAGGGAAGGATGCCCACTCTCACAATTTTTATTCAACACAATATTTGATGTTCTACCCAGGACAATTAGGCAAGAAAATAAAAGACATCCAAATTGGAAAGGAAGAAGTAAAACTGTCAGTATTTGTGGATAACATGATTTTATATGTAGAAAACCCTGAAGACTCCACCCCAAAACTGTTAGAGCTAATAAATAAATTCAATAAAGTTACAGGGTACAAAGTCAGTATACAGAAATATGTTGCATTTCCATACACTAGTAACAAGCAAGCAGAAAAATTAAGAATACAATCCCACTTAAGATTGCATCAGAGAGAGTAAAATACATATCTAAGAGGTGAAAGATCTGTATACTGAAAACTGTTAGCCACTGATGAAAGAAACTGAAGACAGAAATAAATGGGAGATATTCTGCTGTCATGGATTGGAAGAATTAATATTTTTGAAATGTCCATACTATCCAAAGTAATCCCTGTCAAAATTCCAGTGACATTTTTGAAATAGAAATTGAGCAGAAAATCCTAAACTTTGTACAAAATTATGTAAGATCCTGAATAATCACAGCAATCTTAAGATAGAGAAAGAAAGCCAAAGTGACTTTTTTAATCACTGAGATCTACAGACTTCACGAGAGCAAGGAGTTGATCTGTGCTGGTCGCCTCTGAATCTCCATACTCCAGAACAATGCCAGGCACATGGATGCATAGCAGATACTTATTGAGTGAACAAATGAAGGCATGGCTGAATATTTACATAAAACTTATGTGGGTTTTCTTAATTTTGCTTTGGACTTTTAAAAAACCGTTTAAATTTATGTTCTCTAAGAAATATCCAGAAATTGCATTTTTAAAGAAAATACCTGATTATACATAACCTCTTCCTCCTTGGCTTTTGCTTTCATATAAAAACATTAATTAAAAGACCAAGTTTTTTCTTTATTTCTCCTTAAAATTCTTGAAATTCTGTAGCCTCCCAGAATTTTCTCTAAGGCTAATATTAAAATTATTAAACACATTAGACTGAAAAATCAGATTGTTCTTTTATCTTGATGAAAGCTTAGTATTTTGTGTATTCTAGGTCTAATAAAAGCTATTCTGAGCAGGGAAAGGAAATATAAAGGGCTGGCAATAATTGACTCACGATCAATTGGTAGATAGGTAATTAGACAATTTGGACAATTAGAGAATCTTGATTGGAACTAATTCATGTTATCCCTTATTACTAACCAGCAAATAATTCAGCTAGTCTAGTACCAATATAAATGTATATGTTTATTATTATTTAGCCTGGTCTTCACTCTGTTTTGCTAAGTTTATAAATAGCTAGTTGGGAGGGAAAGCACAGCTGTTTAGGTTAGTAAGATTTGCATGCATTTCCCATTGATTTTTTGTAGTCTACCCACATGAGACAAAAGATGATTTTTTTCCCAACTGGCAACTGCATGATTTCCTATTAGGAACTGATTTGGCTTACTAGGTTTAGAGAAACACAAACTATCCCCATGGAATATTCATAAAGATTGAATTCATTAATTGGCAATGAGATATTTGGCGTTTCTAAAAAGATTGTGAAGTTTTGATACATACATATATTCTTTTTTTTTTACAATTTATTTTGGTATCATTAACCTACAATTACACACACATATATTCTTATAAAAGAACAATTTAAAATTAAAGTTTTATATACAAAGTATTGTGTTATTTATATTAATAACAGCACAAATACAAAACAACCTAACTCTCCAAATTTGGGAAAAATTTTTATTTAAATAGTCTACGTCAAGAACTATATTAAGTGCTTCACATATGCCATGAAATTTCTAGAATAAATGTCCAATCTAAGTACAGTCAGCCCCACTTTGTGATGAAGAAGCCGAATCCCTAGAGGTTGTCACTTTTCCAAGGCCATAGCCCTGGTAAACAGCTGAGTCAGGTTCACAGTGATCTTTCCCTTAAACCACTGGACAGATGAGGACACGGCCAAGCAGACTGGAGCCCATGAAGTGGCTTAAGGAGCAGCAACATGGAAACGTGCCAATGAGAAGTGGGACAGTGGGATATAAAATTGCCACATGTGTTGCAATTACAACTTGGTTAACTGTTTGAATAAAAAGATAAGAGTGAAATATTGTGAAGATGTTAGTGCTTGTATTAGACTCGTAGGATTTGGGGGTAGTGTTTTTCCTTTATGTCTAAAATATGTGTAGTGGCGGATAAGTTACTTTCAAGTTAACCAATTGTTAAAGTAGAGTGACTATAGCATCATTTTGGTGGCCAATCAGAATACCTAAAAATCATAGTTTTTGGTATGCTTCTGAAAGACTGCATGGTCGTTTAAGCTTGTATTAATTTTGTTTTTAAATTTCAGATCATCAAGTTACTGGATGGAAAACGATCTCAAACTGTGGGAATCTTGATATCAAGTCTGCATTTAGAAATGAAAGATATCCAGCAGGGTAAGTCTTTTCTATCATTTCCACCTCTCCGCACCCCCCAAATTTTAAATTTTTAGCATTTCATTGTGAAACATTTCAAATGTACATAAAATTAGAATGCCACCGTAAATCCCATGAACCTAATACCCATTGGAAAACCATCAACTCACTCTTGTTTTATCTGAAGAACTCTCCCTCTGCCAATGACATTATTATGAAACAAATCTCAGACATTTGATAATTCATCTCTTAAAAATGTTGGTAGCCAATAAAAGATAAGGATACTTTTCAAGCATAACTCCAGTGCCATTATCATATATTGAAAACATTTATAATAATTCCTCAATGTCATCAAATATGTACTTCCAATTCCCTGACTGTCCATGTAGTCACTAATTTATCCATTTGTTTACACTTAATTTGAATAAAGATCCAAACAAATTTCATGTATTATCTTTGGTGTGTCTTACAGGTTTCTTTTAATCTAGAGGTTTGTAACCCTCCATCTTTTTTTTTTTTGTCCTGTGTAATTGATTTTTTTGAAGAAACCTAATCATTTGTCCTGAGAAGTTTCTCATATTTTAGATTTTGCTGATTTCACTGCCATGTTTTTATTTATTATATTTTTCTGTCCCCTATGGTTCTTGTAAACTCTGTTTGGTCTAGAGACTTAGTCTGAGTGTGGAAGACTACTTCATAAATGCTATTGTATATTTATCAAGAAGTACATAATTGCCAGTCGGCTCTTTATGATGTTAGTTGGCAAAGATCTGTGTCTAGATTCATTATATCATTAGGAGTTTGCAAAATGATGACATATTAATTCCATCATTTCTTCATCATTAGCTGGAATGCTTCTGTGCAGAAACACTTTTCCTTTTTCATCCACTTGGCTATGTCATTGTTTCTTAATCCCTTCTTTTTTTTCAAATGACACTGTTTCAACTTGGTTATTTTTGGCTCAATTTGTAACAAGCCATTTAAAGAGAGGAAATTCTACTTGCATGTGTTTTTCTTAGTCCCTAGGCAAGTAGACCAAGAACCATCTTACCTTTTTAAAATCTGTGTCTTGAATGAAAACAATACTCCCCTTCCCAGTGATCAATTAAGTGAAAGTTTTTATTTTGACATGTCCTTAATAATATTTTCTGAGTTGAAATGCAATCTTTAAAAGAGGGTTTCAGTAGAATTTGGCATGGGTTTCACAGTGGAAACACACTCAAACCACACTGCCCTTCAGGTTTTAGTCCGTGTCGCCTCAAACTTATTTCGCTCTGGTGTACAGCAGGAGACTTCCATAGGTCCTGAACGGAAAGACAGTTTTATACACTACTCTTCCTTTCAGAGGAGCTTCATTAAGGCCTTAAAATTTTGCCTTATTGCAAACATTAAAAATTCCACATAAAACTAAAAATATCCTGAATTAGATGAGTTACAAAAAAATAAGCTGTTTTTACTCTTTCAGCTTCATAGTGGAACTAAATATACACATGTGTATGGTAAACCTCAGAAAATCTTGCAGTAGTTGATTTGAACTGGGGGCACAGGGCAGCTAAAAAGGTCTACCACTGAAATGAGAAAGGAGTTCTTCAGTTATAATGGCAGAGCCTTGTCCTTAACAACACCGCTCTTCAGAAGCCTGGTGACAAACCAGGTATGCTTGGTTTCTTCACCACTATCTGTAGCACCGTGGACATGAGTCCTCACAACGACAAGAACAGCAGCAGTTCAGACTTTACCGAGTTCATTTTTAGGCATGTCCTGCTGCACCACATCAGATTGCCATATGGATAAGAGTCTTTCCAGCTGTGTGATATTCCCGTTACCAGTGCAGGACAATAAACCTTCCCGTGGCACTCCAGCCTTGTTGGGTTGAGTGTTCATTGTGAGTTGGATAAGAGAATAGTTCACCCAGACCTTTCTGGTATTCTGTTCTGGACGAGAGCCTGCTTACATGAATCAGAGTGAGCTTGCACTTCAACATTGCAGCAGCCCAGACTGGTAGGACTCGTGGGCACCAGGTTCATTCCTTCCCCTGCTTCGAGTTCCTCTGTTACCCACCACAGAGTTAGCTCCCAAGTTCTAAAAAACCATCTCCATTCTCTGTCTTCATTTGGTAATGCATTCCAGGTGGATATGGCACTATCACCCAAGCTTAATTTTTCTGTAGACTTGTTTGACAGACACTGACATCTGAAGGTCGCATGGGAGCCTGAGCTGTGTCAGTTACATTTCATTCTGAGTCTCTGGTCGTGAATGGAGTGTACTTGGCCTTGTGTTGTCATCCTGATGAAAGGACTCCCTGGGCTGATGTTGGCCTAAAACATTTGTTTTAATGTGAGGGGGCTACAGCGGGGTCTGATGGGGACACGCCAGCTGGAGCAAGGCAGGCTCCCACAGCATGTCAACGCTGGTGAGATGCCCACAGCTCACTGGTGAGATGCCCACAGCTCCGAGACTGTCCTTCAGTCTCCTGATCGTACATTCTTCTTTATCGGTGCACAAGGACAGATGCAGCGATCTGCACTTACCAGCCTCACAAGGGGCTGATGTACAAACCAAAGAGCTTCTGTATTCACTTAGAGAAAAGAATGTTTTTCTTTCATAACATATTTATCATATCTGTTCATTGTATCTCCCTATCCCTTTTCTCTACTTGGCATTATATACTTATTTATACTGTTGTCCCCCTTGCTGAGATTACAGCCTGGTCACCTTGATAATAGTTTTGGGTATTTCTGTCCACAGTCACCTCCCACAGAAGTATAATCCAATTTTTACTGGTTCAGATCTTAACAGGCAACTTGATTTTCCTCATCTTTGTTGTCCACTAGACACTGCCTATAATGTATATTCAAGAAGTGGGACGTGGGGATGCCAGACCTCAAGGTCTTACAGATAACAAGCAGCAGAGCCAGTCGTTGCCCCTTTATGTCATGTTGCATTTCTTTGCTAAGGATTCATCTGCTAAGTAAGCATTGTTGACAACTAATTGGGCTAATGTATCATATATGAGTCATTCAATAAATGTTTTTTTGCATTTAATTTGATTAAAAAAATAGACCAAACCTTAGCCAAATGGAACCACAATGTCATGTATTCCATTCCAGTGCATTTAGACAAAACTTCCTTTCCTCCTGCCTGTCGGCCTCCCCTCACCCTTTCCCTGTAAATGTCTACTGAGTGCCAGCTCTGTACCAGACACCATGACTACCACAATGAGTAAGATCCAGACTTTAACATTCTCAAGAGTTCACGGGATGGTAGGAGAGATGTAGAAAGCAGCCCAAGATTATGATAGGGTTGCCCATGGAGTGACAGATAGTGGTATCCTGACAACTCCTGTGAAACTTAAGATGTGTCTTAGAGGATGAAATGGTGTTTGTCACACAGGGAAGGAGCTTTTCCAGTTGGGGAAATAAGGCCTGTGTAAAGGAGGCACAGCTACAGTGTATAGCTTACATGTGAGTGCAGGTTGTTTCGGGGCATAGGGGTGAAAAGGCAGGGGCATCCAGGCCAGCAAGAGCCCTGAGGATCACCACACTCGGTTTGGTCATTGTCCCATCATGACAGGTAGGTGATGTTTTAGCGTAGCGGTGCTGTGATCTGATTTTTTTTTTTTTGGTATCGTTAATATACAGTCACTTGAACAACATTATGGTTATTAGACCCCCTATTATCAAGTCCCCCCCACATACCCCACTACAGTCACTGTCCATCAGCATAGTAAGATGCTATAGAATCATTACTTGTCTTCTCTATAAATACTGCCTTTCCCGTGTCCCCCGCCACTGCATTACGTGTGCTAATCGTAATGCCCCTTTTTCCCCCTTATCCCTCCCTTCCCACCCATCCTCACCAGTCCCTTTCCCTTTAGTAACTGTTAATCCATTCTTGGGTTCTGTGAGTCTGCTGCTGTTTTGTTCCTTCAGCTTTTCCTTTGTTCTTATACTCCACAGATGAGTGAGATCATTTGATACTTGTCTTTCTCCACCTGGCTTATTTCACTGAGCATAATACCCTCTAGCTCTCTCCATGTTGTTGCAAATGGTAGGATTTGTTTTCTTCTTATGGCTGAATAATATTCCATTGTGTATATGTACCGCATCTTCTTTATCCATTCATCTACTGATGGACACTTAGGTTGCTTCCATTTCTTGGCTATTGTAAATAGTGCTGCGATAAACATAGGGGTGCATATGTCTTTTTCAAACTGGGCTGCTGCATTCTTAGGGTAAATTCCTAGGAGTGGAATTCCTGGATCAAATGGTATTTCTATTTTGAGTTTTTTGAGGAACCTCCATACTGCTTTCCACAATGGTTGAACTAATTTGCATTCCCACCAGCAATGTAGGAGGGTTCCCCTCTCTCCACATCCTCACCAACATTTGTCGTTGTTTGTCTTTTGGACGGCCGCCATCCTAACTGGTGTGAGGTGATATCTCATTGTGGTTTTAATTTGCATTTCTCTGATGACTAGTGATGTGGAGCATCTTTTCATGTGCCTGTTGGCCATCTGAATTTCTTCTTTGGAGAAGTGTCTGTTTAGCTCCTCTGCCCATTTTTTAATTGGCTTATTTGTTTTTTGTTTGTTGAGGTGCGTGAACTCTTTATGTAATTTGGATTTCAACCCCTTATCAGATATGTCATTTATGAATATATTCTCCTATACTGTAGGATATCTTTTTGTTCTACTGATCATATCCTTTGCTGTACAGAAGCTTTTTAGTTTGATATAGCCCCGTTTGTTCATTTTTGCTTTTGTTTCCCTTGCCCGGGGAGATATGTTCATGAAGAAGTTGCTCATGTTTATGTCCAAGAGATTTTTGCCTATGTTTTTTTCTAAGAGTTTTATGGTTTCATGACTTACATTCAGGTCTTTGATCCATTTTGAGTTTACTCTTGTGTATGGGGTTAGACGGTAATCCAGTTTCATTCTCTTACATGTCGCTGTCCAGTTTTGCCAACACCAGCTGCTGAAGAGGCTGTCATATGCCCATTGTATATCCAAGGCTCCTTTATCATACATTAATTGACCATATATGCTTGGGTTTACTCTATTCTGGGCTCTCTATTCTGTTCCTCTGGTCTATGGGTCTGTTCTTGTGCCAGTACCAAATTGTCTTGATTACTGTGGCTTTGTAGTAGAGTTTGAAGTCAAGGAGCGTAATTCACCCTGCTTTATTCTTCCTTCTCAGGATTGCTTTAGCTATTTGGGGTCTTTTGTGGTTCCGTATGACTTTTAGAACTATTTGCTCTAGTTCATTCAAGAAAGCTGTAGGTATTTTGATAGGGATTGCATTGAATCTGTAGATTGCTTTAGGTAGGATGGCCATTTTGACAATATTAATTCTTCCTAGCCAAGAGCATGGGATGAATTTCCATTTATTAGTGTCCTCTTTAATTTCTCTTCAGAGTGTCTCATAGTTTTCAGGGTATAGGTCTTCCATTTCCTTGGTTAGGTTTATTCCTGGGTATTTTATTCTTTTGGATGCAATTGTGAATGGAATTGTTTTCCTGATTTCTCTTTCTGCTAGTTCATTGTTTGTGTATAGGAATGCCACAGATTTCTGTGTATTAATTTTGTATCCCGCAACTTTGCTGAATTCAGATATTAGATCTTATATTTTTGGAGTAGATTTTTTAGGGTTTTTTATGTACAAGATCATGTCATCTGCAAACAGGGACGGTTTGAGTTCTTCCTTACCAATCTGAATGCCTTTTATTTCTTTGTGTTGTCTGATTGCCGTGGCCTGGACCTCCAGTGCTATGTTGAATAGAAGTGGGGAGAGTGGGCATCCTTGTCTTGTTCCCAATCTTAAATGAAAAGCTTTCAGCTTCTCACTGTTAAGTATAATGTTGGCTGTGGGTTTGTCATATATGGCCTTTATTATGTTGAGGTACTTGCCCTCTATACCCATTTTGTTGAGAGTTTTTATCATGAATGAATGTTGAATTTTGTCAAATGCTTTTTCAGCATCTATGGAGATGACTGTGTGGTTTCTGTCCTTCTTTTTGTTGATGTGGTGGATGATGTTGATGGATTTTTGAATGTTGTACCATCCTTGCATCCCTGGAATAAATCCCACTTGATCGTGATAGATGATCTTTTTGATGTATTTTTGAATTCGGTTTGTGAATATTTTGTTGGGTATTTTTGCATCTATGTTCATCAGGGATATTGGTCTGTAATTTTCTTGTTTTGTGCTGTCTTTGCCTGGTTTTGGTATTAGAGTGATGTTGGCCTTGTAGAATGGGTGTTAGGTCTTCACTAAATGTTTGATAAAATTCAGCAGTGCTCCTGCTTTTTTCTTCCTGTTAGTTGCATGAAATATCTTTTTCCATCCATTTGCTTTCAGTCTGTGTGTGTCTTGGGGTTTAAAGTGAGTCTCTTGTAGGCAGCACATAGATGGGTCTTGTTTTTTTATCCGTTCAGTGACTCTGTGTCTTTTGATTGATGCATTCAGACCATTTACATTTAGGGTGAATCGATAGGCATGTACTTATTACCATTGCATGCTTTAGATTCGTGGTTACCAAGGGTTCAAGGGCAATTCCCTTACCATCTTACAGTCTAATTTAACTTACTTCAGATACTATTACAAACACAGCCTAAAGGTTCTTTTTTTCCCTCCTTTTTCTTCCTCCTCCATTCTTTGTATGTTATGAATTATATTGTGTACTCTTTGTCTTCCCTTGGGTGACATCTATTTAGCCTTAGGAATACTTCCATCTATAGGAGTCCCTCCACAATGCACTGTAGACATGGTTTGTGGGAGGCAAATTCTCTCAGCTTTTGCTTATCTGAAAATTGTTTAATCCCTCCTTCAAATTTAAATGATAACCTTGCCGGGTAGAATATTCTTGGTTTGAGGCCCATCTGCTTCACTGTATTGAATATCTCATGCCACTCCCTTCTGGCCTGTAAGGTGTCTGTTGAGAAGTCTGATGATAGCCTGATGGGTTTTCCTTTGTATGTCATCTTTTTTCTCTCTCAGGCTGCTTTTAAAAGTCTGTCTTTATCCTTAATCGTTGCCATTTTAATTGTTATGTGTCTTGATGTTGTTGTGATCTGATTTATAGTGTGGAAAGATCTCTCGGGCTGTGGGAGGCTGGTCTCCGCAGCCTTGTGTGCTCTGGCCACAGCCTGCATCTCCTCCTTCTCTTGGCTGTGCTTTCTTGCCCTGCCACTACACACTGACCAAAATGGTCCTCTTTTCTTCTTCTGCATCTTTGAATGCTGGACACATTTTGAATGAACTGCACTGCTCATTCCCTCTGTTTGAAATGCTTTTCTTTATAGCTAGCTCCTTTTCTTTTCCAGGTTCCAGCTTAAATGTCACCTCAGAGAGGCCCTCCCTGACCTCCCCTCCCTAATTTGAGTTACCCTAAATTAATTCTCTTACATCATACACAGCACATAATATTTATATGTTCATCTACTTATGTTTTCATTTATACTCACCTTCAGAATATAAGCTCCAAGAGGGAGAGTGCTCACTGCTGTGACTCTGGCAACTTGTACTATGCCTGGCACCCGGGTGATGATCTTCAGTGTCTGCTGAATGAATGAACAAAAGTAATTCTGAAGGTGGATAAATCTGTTAGAAAGGGATTGCGATTGTTGATAACACATGACAAAGGCTGGAAGTAAGGCCATGGCTATAGAAATATAGAAGAGGAGACCTTGTGCAAGGAGAGAGAATTGCTACAGTTGGCCACATCAGATGCAAGCAGTGATAGGGAAGAAACTTACCTGTACACTGGATTTCTGGCTTCAACAAGAATGTGTATGTTGGTACCAGAAACATAAAGTGGAATGATAGGAGAAAAACCACAGCTAGAAGCAGAAAGGTCAACTCTCTTGTGGATGATTTGGGCCTGAGATGGCTGGAGACATTTAAGCTAAAGTGCTCAATGAGCATCTGGAAATTCTAGCCTAATGCAAAGGAGATAGGGCAGGTTAGAGATATACCACTCCCGAATGGTAACCACCTGTATCTGTTTCTGTCTACCCAAGACGGTGTTGGGCATTTTTAGGAGAAAGCCATATTGCTGTACTGATTGAAGGTTACAGCACTGCATGATTAAAGGCAAGGCCTTGGTTGTGGAGGAAGGATATTTTCAAGAGATGGACCATGGACCATGATACCCATAGAACTTGTATTTGGTTCAGGAGAGACTCTGAATAAGTGATTTACTTCTTGCTGGTTTTCCATCTGCTTAACTGGATGACTTGTATTTAAAAGCCGTTTGGCATCCTTGGACACAGTGACTGCCTACATGATTGCAAATTAGTGTTTGCATTCCACGTTAGTGATTTCCTCTTATCCTTTTCCCAGAGGAGATGGAAAATTGCTGTAGACTATTCCTGATAGAAGCCTTCGTATGCATTGCAACAGACTCAGTGCCAGAAACCTCCTGGCATTCATTTGGAATTTCCCGTACACTCAGAATTCATATTTATAATACTTAATCTTAACATCAAAATAAAACATTTTTCACTTTAGTCCCTACTAGTCCAGAATCTCAATTTGGGAGTTCAGCTGCATCAAAGATTATCTATCTGGTTAGGAATCTCAAATCAAAATGTAACAGGATGCCAGTTAGGTATATGCCCAGCATCTAAAACCTGGATCTGAAAACACCCACTGAACTTTGTTCCCTTTTGCCTAATAATTTCTATAATTCTCTGTCAAGGATTATGCTGGTTGTTGAAAACATAATGAGTTTGACCAGGCACGTGGAATTCACCAGAAATTGTCTAGGACTTTCCTGAGGAACACTGTAATTCTGGCCTAGAAGACCCTATACTCCAGAGTAATTAGTCTCCAAAATTCTTATTGCACACCCCTACCAGTAAAAAGTTTGCTATCGTGTTTCTCAAGCTAGGTTTTCTGAAGCATGTACATCATGTAAATGTATGACAGAACCAATATTCACAAAACATATGCAAAAATATGAATTAAAATGAGACTAATAATAATTTTAAATGTCTACTAATTTTGACAGCTTTGGGCTCTCGCAAACATCTCAAGACTCAATATATAAATAGAGTGAGGTTCATTATTAACAATAGTGGATTCAAGCCCACATTTCAAGTAGTCTCATGATAAATTCTATTATAATTTATGGGGGTAAATGTCTTGGCAAATCTGATTTGACTGTCATTCTTAACTCATTCCCTGACCGAGGACGAACTTGTACCAGCAATCATGGTGTCTGCTCTGCTGTTTTTCTTTTGTCGATTATCTTTAATCTGGGGTTTCCCTGTAGGAATCTTTTGAAGCCAACTTGTTTATTTCATCAAGTTCGATTTAGTCAAAACCAAATTTTAGAATCAGGAAACTTCATTTAATTGGGCCTTCCAAAATCACAAAATGCTGGAAGCATAAGAGCAAGAGAGGACGCTGTGTATGAAGTTCACCCACCACAGGCAATGTGTGATTGTGACCTGATGACACTGAACAGAGGCGCCAAGGTTCTTAAATACCGTCTTATTAAATATTGGTGGAGCGCAGATTTTGGGTTTTTTTTTTTAAGTCTTTAAACGAATGTAAACAGGAGTTCTAATACTTCCTTTTTCTTTTCCATCTTTTTCTTCCTCCCACTGTGTCTATGACACCTGAGCAGCAGGGTTCCCACCCACTCCTTTCTAAACCATTGTACGTTTTCCTTCACTCAGAGCTGAGTCCAGAAAGCAGAGGGTGGCATTTCTTTGTACTTTACCTTCAGGCAACTGGCTGAGACCATCCAATCTGCCTGGAATGTAATTTTGGCTTAAAAGAGCCAGAACTAATGGAAGAACAGAAGCAGCTTAACCCAAACTGTTCCTCATTCCACTGCCCTACAGAGAAGAAAGTGAATGAGGGCGGGGAAGTTCTGTGAATTCTGTGCCCGCGCCCTTCTTTGAGAGTCGAACCGTGGACAATTTTAATCGCACCTATAAAATGGCACCTCGGTGCCCCCAGGCTCAGCGCAGGCCTGGACTTTGGGGAGCATCGGGAGTTTTGCTTTATAAAATGGAAGTGACTTTGGGCTTTTGGTATAGATTAGATAAGCATCCCTTTGGGACTGTCATTCCTTCCACCTCCCAGCCGGCTCCTGTGCACTGTGTCGCTCACACTTGCCTCCTGTTTACATCAAAGCCTGAATTAAGGTCTCCGCCACCTAACATGACACATCAGCAGGCATTTGGCAATGGAGAATAATAGTGTAAAACATACTCCTTGGTACTTGTTATTCTCTGTGTCTAGAGGCAGTTTTTGTTTGGATTTCTTCATTTTTTGGTGCCTTTGTTTCCTTTTTTCGTCAGTGCTGGCATGCAGTGTAAAAGTGCAGTTGTTACCACCTTTTCCTAAAAATTAAGCTTTATGTTACTCTAGATTAAATTTTCATTCTATACTTATATTTCTTTTCTTTTAAGATAATGCCTTTTGAAGTTCCAGGTTTCTATTTTTTTAGAAATTCTTTTTCTTTGACTTAGTCTGCAATGCTGATTATTTTGAATGACTGCAAATAGTTAACAAAGATTGAGGTTTGACCATTTTGTTATATAAAGGCACTAGATTGAATTGAATTAAATATTAGTGGTAATTAAATGCCAGTGAAGTTGTAGATAGGTATACTACACAAATGAAATTTTCACAGCTTGGGCTCTGTATGGTTCCCACTGGCAGACTGCTGGATGATGTAAAAAGATGCTGTTAGGAGACCAAGGTTTCTGTGTAGGCTATCGTGGGTAGTTGATCCATTGGTTTTTCTTTTTAAGTGGTGTGGTTTTTAGGTGGAGTGATTATTTATAACCTAACACTTTCAGAAGATAAAAGAAGTACAGTCACACTCCGGTAAATTTGATTACAGAATTGAGCTTGGGAAATCAGGCTGTGTGAGTCCATGCCTTAGCTTTACCATCTGTAAAACTAGGAATAGCCAAAGCACTGGCCTCGTAAGATTAACCGTAAGACACTTGGAACTATGCCTGGCACACGGGAAGCCCCCAGTAAATGCCAGCTATTAATGTGCTGACCGCTGATCCCTAGTAAGTAAGGTCTGCCTACCGTCCCCGCCCTCTGTTAGAGCGGCCTGAGGTTCCTTTAAGCTGCTTAATAATTGGTGCCCTGAGCACTTCATTCGGATGCTCGCATAGAGCCAGGCTCCGCCCACCTGAGTCTGCGCGGTGCGCCTGGGCTGACCGGAGCGGGGACCTAGTGGCCAGCAGGGAAGAAGTGAGGCGTGTTGAGGAAGGTTGTAGAAGCGCTTTGAGCAGAAGTCTCGGCGGAGAAGGCTCTCCCGCCTCCACATGTCTTTTGCCTCCTGCCCAGTTTTACCCTGAACGCGGTCTTCCCTCTCAGCGGCAGCCTTGTGGGCGGTGAGGCCGTGGGGAGATGCTCTCGCTCTGCCTTTCCTCAGCGCTCAGCCCCCACCCCTGCCTTGTCCCCTGAACCCACATTGTCGCCTTTTCTTTGGCAGAGGTCAGGGGAGTTGGTCTGTGGGAGTTTGGGGGCAGGGGGTACGTTTCCTGAAAGTTAGAAAAACCCGAAGTCTTCCTCGTTACTTTCCCCATTCCTTATAAATTAAGTATTTATCAAGGCTCCCGAATATCCGTAATTTAGGCAAAACAGCTATGAGTTTTATGCTGGCTAATGGAAGTTACATTGTTAACAAAGTCATTTCTGTTAATAGAGTCAAGTAAGTCCATTAATCTTTGCTTTCTTGAGCTGAGAAGAAATCTAGTAGTCCATTGCAGACGATTTTTGAACACCCACTTTGCACAAGATGTCTTGTCAGCTCCTTACGGAATACAAAGAAGCATGAAATGGGCTACGTAAAGGGTATTTTTAAAACCAACACCAGCCAGAGCCTGGTAAACCAACCCAGCCCTATCTGTCTGCAACATCTGCCACACCTTAGATGACCATATTTACTCTGGCTAATCTAACAGGAGTGTGCCGCTCCTACCTCAGTCTTCCATGTGTTTCTTGCCCAAAGATGCTCCTTCAGTCAAAAAGAACAGCTCTCTTAAGGAACTGCTTGGTTTTTACTAATGAGCAGCCCTTGTAATGGCAAATGCAGTCATTCTTTGTTTATTCGGCACGGTAGGCCTGGGGCTAGAGAAGTGCCCAGGGTTAGAAATGACTGGAGGGCTGAGAGAGCTCCTGCGTGATCTCTGCACCAACCATCTTGTGAAAAGCCATCTCCAAGCTGGAGAGGGGATTTACCTATGGTGTAAGACCCAGACCCTGGGTATGTGCCTGAAACAGGCACATAGTTTTTATGTGTGCCTGTTAGCTTGAATTTGTGATACTGATCTGCTTTTTGTCCCTGCTGACGGTTATTATATCTTAATGGGGGAAACACTACTCTAATGATCCTTGTGTATATAATTCTCAGAGTACAGAGCAGGCACCAGAGGACCACATAAAAATGTTTGCCTCAATTTCCCTGAGAAAAAGGAGCCTAGAAACCAGACTTGACCAAGTAACAGATTTTTAAAGGTAAAGGAACCCAATAAAATTACCAGCTTTTCACAGCGTGTGTCTACTTCCTTTCCACATATTGTGAGGTGTAGGTGAAATATTCTAAGTGAACTGACAGTGTGAGTGGGGATAACTAAGGAGAGAGAGAGATAAAAGTAAAACCCACAAGCAATGATTGATATTGCAGTAGCAATGAGTTGTTGGGGTCTCCCCTTTGTGGTTCTGACACTTCACCTTTCCAGCACCATGTGCAGGAGTGTTGGTATAATGAGCCTTATATAGATGGGAACCAAAGCTGGGATTACTTGGAATTACTGTATCAGGGCTTTGTGTAAGCTAGTATTTGCCTATTCAATTTACAAGATAAAAAGGTGTGTGTGTGGGGGGGGGTGAGTGTGTGAGAGAAAAACAGAGACAGAGAGAGTAGAGAGTAAGTTTTTAAAGTATAAAATGAAGGAACTACCTGGTCCTAGATAACTCCAGAAGTATTTTAATCAATGACTGATTTATTTCTACATTGTATTCATCAGTTAACTAATTAAACAGGTTCATGTAATGCTTATAAGTTTGGTAAGTGCCTTCAAGAATTGATTCTCTGACACATTGTCCCAGTACTTGGGGAATAAATGACCGGGTACTGATTCTGGCCCTATGTCGGAACTTGACCTGTTTTTAGTGGATAGGAGGCACAGTCACGCCATGGAAGACGACTCTCTGAGAAACCCAAGACTTTTTATTCTTTCCTTTTTTTTTTTTTCTACCTTTTAGACCTTTAACCAATAACCTTCCTTGGCCACTCTGTAGGCTAGAAATAATTTAATTTCCTTACTCCTGGGCTCCACCAGATGATCTCTTCCTAGTGCTTCTTCCAACTCTGAATTGAATTTTACCTTTTTACTTTTATTTTTAAGATCCTTACGTGAAGAGGAGAAACCTCACTGAAATACCTGGCCCTCCTTGAGCAGTCGTTTTCCTCCACTTCATTGCATCCCCAGCTCCTGGGGGAAGATCCACAAGCTTGTCCAGCTCTTAAGCTCCTCTGCCTATTTCCAAGGGGGGCCCAGAGATCTTCCCCCAAACAGGTGTAAAGCCTCAGAGTAGCTGTGACTTCAGTTTCCTCAGTCCTAGAGCTAGTAGGCGAAACTATTCTGTTGTTGTGTGTCTCTCTCCTCTGTCCTGTTCTTTTTGTCCACAGAACTCAGCTTTTTGCTACCTCTTGCCCACCGGAATAGTTTCTAAATAAGTCTTTCTAAATTTTGAGCTATGCTGTATAATATGACTCTGTCTGATTTGCTCCCTTACTCATGACTGCTCAGTGCCTCCCTGCTGTGTATCAAGGGCATTACAGGCTCTTCTCCATGACATTCAGCATTCCGCAGCTCTTGCTCCAAACTGTATTTAATTAATGCTGCCTTCAGGCCAAACCTGAACCACCTACCATTGCCTGCGCATCCCATGACCCTTTCTGCTTCTGCTGCTTTTACTTGGAATGTCTCGCATCCTTCTAGTTGATGTTCAATGGCGCTTGCCATAAATTTGCACATTGTCACTGCTTGGAATGAATTTGGCTTAATTAATGGTGATTAGTAAATGAGTGTTTCAGGTGTTCACCTGAAACCAGATAATAGTTGAATTTTTACTCACAACCATTTCCCCTAAGATGATACTGCTATTTAAACATTTTAAGGTTAAGGATGAGGGGAAAGGTATTTTCCTTATTCTTTCCTTAAAAATGAGAAAATTCATTTGTTAAACTTAATTATTTTTTGATATGGAATATTCAGGCAAGCAGTGTATACTGAGTGTGTGGGTGGGGACATGCTTTTGCAACCCTACAGACTAAAACTTGATTTCTTTAACAGGGATAAATGGGGGTGGGCAAACGACCTTAATTTAGACACCCACCCATAATATTTTCATCTGTCAAAGTCCTATCCCCTTTTAAAGCTTCTGTGTTTTCTTTTGCAAGACTCTGGGTTCTCTTTATCAAGAAACTCTTCCTGGACACCCAGCAGAGAAGGACTCCCTCGTTGGGATTCCTGTAGCATCTGTCTCATCCACAGACATTTATTTTATTATTTCATCCTGGGTCCTATATTGGGTGCTGGGTTTACTGAGATGCATAGAAACAATCCCTGACTATGTGGGCTTTGCAGTCCAGATGGAAACTGTTATATACAGACCATAGTGCAGGTTCTTAAAATAGACTGTCTTTACCCTCTATAAAATCTGAGCGCAGTGCCACAGAGGAGGAAGAGAGTGAGGACTTAATGGTGTGTAGGTCAAGCAGTGTCCTTCCAGGGCAGGAAACCTTTCACCTGGACCTTGGAGGATGAGGTATGGAAAGGGAGGGACCCATGGCATGCTCAGAAACGGGAAGTTGGCCAGTATGGCCGGAGCGCAGCATGCACAGGAGAAGTAGAAGTCATAGCAGATGAGATCGGAAATGTAGTCTGGGGCCAGGGAAAGAGTGGGCTTAATAACTAGGCCAAGGCATTTGGACTTCAACCCATCTTTAAAGGAAAGGCATCTGAGGTTTTTTAAACATCAAAGTAGAATTTGAGACTCGTGTTTTAAAACAATAACTTTGGTGGTATGATGAAGGGTGGATGGGTGGGAAAATGGAAATTAGAGATAAAAATTAGGTCAATGTTCTGAATGGACCCAAAGGTATCCTGTATTTCCCTTAAGACACTTGATACATTATTTTTTGTAATTAGAGTTATTTGTGCATATACTTTTCGTATTAATACTTCCTGAAGTGCCTCGAATAGTGTTTTAAAGGAATGAAAGTGTTTAAGAGCAATGACTGCTCTCTGAAACACTCAAGAACTCTGGAAAGTTTCATTTATAGCACAAACTACGAAGTAGTTGCTGTCTTCTTTCTCTAATTCTTTCCAGATGTTAAAGGAGATAAGGCATTAACAGGCATTCAAACACATTAGCAATGTGTATATTTAAAATCATAAGTCATAGCTCACTGGTACCCTTTTGAGTTCAGGCCATGCTCTATGTGCACATATATCACCACATTTAATATTGGCAATTAGTGGTATTAAACCCACCTTACAGATCCGCTGTGGTTCAGGCAGTTTAACCTGCCAAGATCATGCCGTAAGTTTTCCCCCTCCAAGATAGTCACGTTGGTCTTTTTCTGTACCTCGATCTCGTTCCTTTCTCAGAAAAAGAAACTTCCTTTTGCAGTTATCTCTCCCTGCAATGCTTCTCTCCCAGACATTCAGACTGACCTCTTCAGGTCTTAGCTTAAATGTCACCTCCCCAAAGAAGCCTTCATCCATCATCCTATTGAATGTTTCTCATTTCTCTACCTTCTTCATAGTATACCATTACCTGAAACTATTTGTTTGTTTATTTTCTGGCCCCTAAACTAGAATATAAGTTTCATGAGATCAAGTGCTTTGCATGTCTTACACACTCTTGCTTTATATAATCAGAGCATTTTTAGAACAGTTTCTAGAACGTAATACACATTCAACAAACATTTATTCAAGGGATGGATGCATGAGTGCATAAATGTCTCCAGAGCCCATGCTTGTTCTTGGGTCCTGTCCTCCTTAGGTGTTTTCTTTCTGCTACCTAGCTCACTGGAGGGGATTCAGCTGACCATATCACCTGGTCAACTGTGTATCCAGTACCCAGACTGGTTAACTTTTAAAAATGAAATATTTACTTGCTAGGAATAAAAACCCACAGTTCATTTTCTTTCCCATAAATTAAGGTTATTTGATTATATCTAAGCTTGTAGTACATATATATGCCAAAGATGTATGATTAGGTTAGAAGCACACCTTCCTGATAAGTTATTTTTAGAATTATACCATTTCTTATTGCATTCCTGCTGGCTGGTTTTTGTAGGAGAATATTGGATTTACATAAAATAGACATTGTTCCTGGACACTTTTTGCTTTTTAAAGCACTGAACATGTAAAATTGCTTGCTCTATCTAATAAATGAGTGAACTCATGTTATCCCCACTCAAAAAATAACAATCCTGGGAGGGTAAATTCTTTCATTCTTTCCTCAAACTACATTTTTCTTTTGTGGTTTCAGATTGGCCTTTTCAGAAGGGTAATTTTCCTTTGTCTTGGTGGAATCTGAAACGACTGACTTTGTCACTAGCATGTTAACCTCTTTCCTCATCACCCCACATGTCTATGAATAGCTTGCTGATTAACTCCTAAATTAGAGAAGGTGGCCTGCAAAGGAATTTTAAGTACATTTCTTGGTGTTTGTGAACTTACATGATTTTAGCTCAGTTGATTAATTTTGTTAAAATTCTATAAAGGGGTTCATATGATTCTAAATTACAGAAGAAGCAAAACAGTTTGAAAGCAACCTGCCCTTTATTTACCTTGATCTCTACCTTTTCCGAAAACTGTGGTATAATGCCAATGAATAGAATAATGGTTGAGGAGCAAAATTTTAAGGCATTCTAAATATCACTGGTTGGTTTAATAAAATTAATTAGCCTGCCACAGAGAAAATTTACTAGCGTGCTGGTTAATTTCACAATGTAAAGTCACAGAAGGGAGGTAGGTTGAGGGAACAAACCTTATTAGTTTTGAATAATTATTTAAAGATGTGGAACTGCCTATTTCAAACACTTTGATTGCCAAATCCATTAAGACTTTACAGTCTCAGTGTTTGTATCCCAGTATATATGGGAAGGAATCTACTAGATGGAACCATAAGCATGTTAACAGCTAAATGACTTATTTAAGATAGAGAACAAGTAGAGTCTGAACAAAATCATGGGAATGAGAACTTGCCTTAAGACTCGCTCATGGGAGGTTTCCATAATCTTAATTTGCCATTGATGCAGTTATTGATTTTTCTTGTCTTTTTAATCCAAACAAGATGTTTGCAGTGGCCATGGAAAGGTGCCTGAAATCACATGCCTGAATTCATTTAATTTGCCAACATTGTCTTTTTTCTCTCTCTCTTCCTTGTAATGGGCAAGAGTCAGTTCTGGTGCATTAGGCACTAAATCTCTTCAATTACCAGCCGGGAAGAAAGATTTAAAATTGTGCTTCAAGCCTACAGACTGATTTAGTTTTAAAGCACAAACACTTCTCCTGTGGAGCCTAAATTAAACTACAGAAAGGATGCAGAGCTTGACGAATCAAGCCAGGCAGGGCCAAGGCTCCGACCAGCAGTCGGAACCATCTTAGTTTCTTTCACTGGGGCCCCTGGTGCAGGACGAAAGGGAGCAGGAACGTGTTGACAGACACAACTTGTGTAAGAGATGCAGTATCATCTTGCTTGGAAGCTAAATGGGGAGTAAATGGTAGTCTGGGGAGTTTAATCAAACCCCTTACCCTTTTTTTCTCTTTCTTTTTGGGGGCTTGGCAGCCATTTTCAATGTGGATGACTCCGTGGTAGATTTGGAGACCCTGGCAGCCTTATATGAAAATGTGAGTACCAAAGACCCATAGAACTAGTTTCTAGATTTTCATGTCCTTCCTAACTCCAAAAACCTTTAAGGTCTCAAAAGTGGTTACTTGGGACTCCTAACACCCCAGAAATCCCTGAGTCATTCCCTTTTTTGGCAGTAGGGATTTTTGATACAGCAGGAAGAAATCATTGTGCAGAAATGCAGACTTAGATGAGAGCAGGCATGAGAAGAGCATCAGGTTCCTGACCCCCACTGTGTTATCTGGGTCAGGTGAGTTCACACCTGCGGAGAGGGCAGTTCAAGGTGAAGACCACTCTATGCCATGGGACCCAGCCCTGTGGCTTGCTATCCGAGTGAATGAAGGTAGCTACTGGCTTAATGTGGGTGTCTTCCTCTGGGGAATGCCAGTGCTAATACAGCCTGTGTGACTACTCTTAGCCACCTGAGTGCGTGGCATTGAGTGTAAAAAGTAGTACAGAATGGCGGGTGTTTATTCTGGATTTAGAGCCACAGAGTCTTGGGTGTGAGGCTCACCTCTCCTATTAACTGCTGAGTGACTTTGGGCCAATGAAACCCCTTAAGCCTATGTGATATCAGTACAATGGGCATTATAATGGGTTTTACCTAACTTTTTGTGAGTATTAAAAGAGAATTTAATACACGTAACAGTAGCAATGTATTTTGAAAATAAACAGCGCTATACACATAGATGGTCTTTAAATTTAGGTTATCTGTGGAAATGACCAACAAAAGCTAGCAGGCTATCCTGAGAAATGACACAGGGGAGTCGGAATTCTGTAATTGTTGACTGTTCTGGGTCACTGACTCTGTTAGGGTGTGAGAACGTAGATTGAGCCAGATTGTCTTTACTGAAGTAATGGTATTTCCCAGGAAACTGCCTGTAGTTCCTACGGTCTGCGATGGTCACCAAGCTCAAAAAATGATCCATTTCAGTACTCACGTTCCCTGGGACCTTAAGTGTCTTACAGAAAATTTCCATAGTTTGATAATCCAGCCTGGTGGGATTGCCAGTTCCCCTACCTGTTTTTATGTCTTTTATATGCATCAGGATCTGTTTAGTACCACTGGGTGGGAACTTCTCACAATTCCATCAGTAAGGCTTTCTTTAACAGACAAGAAGGTGTGCACATAGACCAGGCCTTGGGAGCTCACAGTGTATCTGAGTACTTGGAGGGTGGTGTGGTGTCATGGGAGGGAGATTCCAAGTCAAGCCCTTTACCAGGTACTGAGTGCAATTTTGGTGGAATCATCAGTAAGCTGAAAATACAATAATTGATGTTGAAGGACTCTGAAAAAGGCGAAGTGCCTCCTAGATGCTCTTTGCTGTTACCACGGGCTCAGGACTGTGCACACGGTCGGTACTGTCAGCTCACAGTGGAGGTAAGCTGCACACAATTGAAAGAGTTGGATAAATTGAGAAAGGGTGCAACTATATGCCACAAGCGGCGGTACAAAGAATGCTTATAAAATTCAGAAAAAGAGAAGATGATAACTAGAAATAAAAACGTCAAGAGCCTACATCAGTGAGGAGGGCTCTTCTGAGGGTCAGGAAGAAGAATGCTAAGGACAGCCTGACAGATACCTGCTTACAGTAGCAATCAGATGTCCTGGCCTCTGTGTTCAGCTAGGGTCACTTGTTATGACCATTTGTATTAGGTAGTGGTTCTCAAATGTGATGCTCACACTCATCAGAATCACTTGGAGGGCTTTCTGGGCTCCAGTCCTGTGCCAATAATTTGCATTTCTAACTAGAAACAGGTGATGCTGACACTGGTGGCCCAGAAGCCACAACCTGAGGCCCATTACTCTAGACAGATTCTCGTTGCTCAGTTCTTGGTGTCATGTTCTGTTTCTGTTTCAACAGAGAGCACAGGAGGATGAACTGGTTAAAATAAGAAAGTATTACGAGACATCCAAAGAAGAAGAACTGAAGCTGCTGGATAAGCCTGAGCAGTAAGGATGCGCGATCATTTTCCTGTCCGGCCAGAAGGAGAAGTGCATTCTCTGTCTTCCCACCCCCATACGCACTCTGAATGCTCACGTCCCAAGTGTGCAGGGAGCTCAGTTGCAGCCCCGTCATGCCCGTGACCCACTGCTCACAGCGGGGTGACCTGACTGCCCGGGAAAGCAGCTGGGAGATTTGTGCTGCTGGATAGAACGCGCCTCAGCCCTTCGGCCCACCCCTCGTAACTCTCCTTTCTTACTCTAGCGATTTGTTAATTCTTCCTAGACTAAACATTCCGGCCACAAGGGTGACTGAGGAAGGACGAAGTCATTGCTCTGTTTAAGGTTCCGCTGATGCTGGTAAATAGATGGTGTCAGAGTCACAGAAATCAAACTCGTTTTCCTAAATCCAGTAAGCGCAGCCTGACTCCGCCAGCCTTCCCCTAAACTTCCCCTCCTGCTCTGCCCCATTTCGACGTGATTTTTCATCCTCCCTAAGCAGGTGCTTGTTCTTCTCTCCATTCACTAGCTCAAGTCACTCTCTCTACAGTTTGGGGTGTCATTCCACACCCTCTGGAAACCCAGAATTCTAATGCCTAACCAAGTGCCTCTTGTCCTTGGCAGGGCTCTTGGGGTCTGCAAACCACAGATAAGCTCTGCAGGCCCCGGGCACCCCTCAGCTTTTCACGGCCCAGGACTCCGTGAGAATGCAGAGTGGGCCCGGAGTGGACCGAGGGCTCCTTTGCTCTTGCTGTCTTGCATGCTCCGTGTCCAATGCAGGCCAGCCCTCTAGGCCTGGAGATGAGGCACCAGCTAGGACACAGAGAGGAACCTGAGTGGTCAGGCTTAGGGTGGCAAGTCGGCCCTTGAGACATCTGAGCCTGTGGCTTGTACTGCAGACTTCCCGCCTCGTGCTTGGGCCCCTGGATCGCCCCCTCCCCCCGGAGTGCCCCTCCCGGGACTGCCTCCCTCCCCTGGAGTTCTCGTAGTGCAGTCTGGGGAACATCTCTACAGGACTTGGGCAGGGATCTTGTAGGGCATTTCTACAGTTACTGATAAACCTTCCTGATAATGTTGGTGACCGTAGGTGAATTGTTCTCATGGCATAGGCCAGGAACCCCCTAACCCCAAATGAGTTCACAAAGCCTAGGAATATTATGAATCAGTTCAAATGGGGTTTCCCCGCCCTTCTGTGGCCATCGACTTGAGCCACCCTCCTTACCAACCCCTGCTCCGAATGGATCCTGTGGTCCACTCCCAAGGCGTGTTTCCTAATGCAATAAGTTAATTCCCACCAAGGTGCTAATGACTGAAAATGAAGTGACGAATGGCTATTTAGACACTGACAAGGCCATGGGGAGTATCTGAAGACTGTCTTAGCCTGGGCTGCTCTAACAAGGTGCCCTAAGCTGGGTGACTTATATACAATAAAAATTTATTAAAGTTTGGGAGGCAGGAAGTCAGAGATCAGGGTGCCAATGCGGCCGAGTTCTGGTGAGAACCTTCTTCCAGGTCGCAGCCGGCCAGCCTCTCTGTACCCTCACATGGCAAAGAGCCGAGAGGAGAAGCAAGCTCAGCTCGGGTGTGTCTCTCCTCCTAAGGACACTAATTTCTCTCCTGAGGGCTCAACCCCCATGACCTAATTGCTTCCCAAAGGCCCCACTTCCTAATACCATCACATTGGGGTGTAGGATTTCAACATATACATTTTGGGGTGGGGCACGAACAGTCTTTTATGGGGTCAGCAGAGCACGTCACGCCTTTGAGTGGTGCCGACCCAGCCACATCGAGCAGCGACACTCTGAGCCCGGAGTCAGCAAACTTGTCTGTGAAGGGCCAGATAGCATTTTAGGCCTTGTGGATCGTACAGTCCAGTGGAACCACTCAAGTCTGCTGTGGTAATGCAAAAGCCCCCATAGATAATTCTTAAGCAAATGGGTGTGACTGTGCCCCAATAACATTTTATTTATAAACAGTGAAATTTTAATTTCCTATCATTTTTACTTGGCAGAAAATGTTGTCTTCCTGTTCATTTTTGTTCAACCATTTAAAAATGTAGAAACCATTCTTAGTTGGTGGGCCATACAAAAGCAAGTGGTGGGCTGAATTTGGCCTTTGGGCTATAATTTGCCAAACCCTGTTCTAAGCTGTGGGGATGGCTGGCCCGGGGAAGTAACCATGGCTTTCTGCTACTGGAAGTGCCCCCCTTTCCCTTTTGTGTTAATGCCTTGCTAGCATTAGTTCTCAAAACTAATTACCAGGCCAATAATGATGGCAGATAATTAACAGATAACATGTTATCCCTGCTTTCTTTACTGGTAAGAAGAGCATTTTTTAAATCTGTTAAGTCATCGCCATGGCTCCCTGAACATCCTAGGATATCACTGGCAGCAGAGAGGGCCGTTGTGTCGTCCTGCTCAGGCCGTGTGCTTGGCTTGGCTGCCAGAGGGTGAGGCGCAGAGAGGTAGGGACTTGGCCTGCTGAGGGAATATCACCTTTGCTCTTGACCTCCTAAAAAGAGCAACATTTGATTTAGGCCAGAGCCTGACTTTCTGGCGGCTTATTTGCCATTAGCTCCAAGTTAGTTGGCTGTAAACATGTTTTACATACTGGAAAATATGCATCACTTAGTGTAATTTCAGTACTGCAGTTTCCTAAGATCCCTGTGGTGCCCAGCCCTATAAATCGTAGTATGGAGAGGGCTGACCTGATCACTCGCCTCATCAGCTTGCTTGCACCCTGGTGCCAGATTTTAAAAAGCACAGAGGTGCCCTGTGCTCAGGCCCAGGCTGTCTAGCAGCCACTCCCCCCAGCAATGGCTCTTGAGTCTGTACTCTGCCTTGGGATGGTGGTGAGGGGAGGCTCTCTGGGTTTGATTAGGCTGGGCACGTGCTTTTTGTCCCTAGAGCGAGGACACCTTATCCAGCATTTTGGAATGCTCCACTAGGATCCACAGATGCCTTTGGGGACCCCTCCCCACTGACCAAAAGCAGACACCCTGACTTGCTGAAACAAGTTCGGGTAGTGTACTTGACCTGCTGAAGGACACAGGTCACAGCATGGCATGCTGCTGGGCACGCAGCTCCTGTGTGTGCACGCCTGATGAAATACTCTCTGGGGGCTTAGGAAATGGTGAAGTGAATGTTAGTCCCTTAAACAGCAATAGGCCCTGTGGCTTCACTCCACCAACCAGTGAAGTTACTGCTGTGGATATGGGACCCACACAATGTAAAGTGCAGAACTTCTCTCCTATATGTGGGCTGAAGTCGTAGTCCTTCCTGGGAAAACAAGCCTGCATGGCGCAAAGAAGGGCAAGACCCCCAGGCCGTGGCTTCTTTGGGGCTGTCTGGCGGCCCCTGGTATGAAGTGAGCCTGATGCAAAAGGAAGTCAATCCATAAATATGCATAAATACCAAGGCCCGGTGTTCAAGACCTGTGCTTGGGGATACGTGAGAGCATTCTTAGTCCTTCCCTCATGGCTAGAGTATGAAACAGAGTTGGCGGGGAGGGATGAGATACCGATCACTTGCCTCACCGCCTTTGGGGCTCCTTAGCCATCTGGTCCTTTCCAAGATAAGTGGGGAAGGGATATTGGCGCTCTTCCTCCAGCCTTTGCATGGGTATTTTTGGACAAAAAGTGACACAAAATCCTATTTTTTTCCAAATTTGCTTCTCCAGTATTTTGTATTTTCACATTCCACCAGGTATCCAAGCCAGAACCCTGCAAGTCACCCTGGACTCATCCCAGCATTGCTTGAGGTTGGCCAGCGGCTCTGGTCCGTGCGCCCGTGCGCACGCGCGGCCCTCCCCTTTCTCGCCGTAGGCCCCTTGCCCCGCCCCCTCAGCCTGCGTGCGCAGCTGCGCTCCCGGAGGTCTCCCAGCCTCGAAGGCGCTGTCGCCGCCGGTCAGCCAGCCTAGCTACTGCCAGGGCGACTTTCTTAAACGAAAAGCTGAAAGTATAACTTCTCTCTTTAAAAACTCTCATTCATTCAGAAAAAGTTAAAACTCTATATTTTGGAGCACAAAGCCCCATTTCAGCTTTGGAATTCCACTCACCTTCCCCAGAAATAGCCCCCAGCCTGTCCAGGCTCTCCCCAGCAGTTTCTCACATGTCCTGCACCAGCACCGAGGGCTCCAGGCACCTTGGCTGCCGGCGTCCCTCTGGGGCTCTGACTTCGATGCCCTGTGTGTTACTCCACGCATGGTTCCTATTCAAGGCCCCACCACTGTTGCTTTATTTCTCAGGTTATCAGGAAGGAATCGTATGTAAGTTAAATTCTGTTCTCAGATCTTAAGCATGGTGTCTACACACTGTAAATGCTTCATACACGTCTAAAGGAATGATGTGAATTAATTTTCAGTGACACATTCCTACAATTCTGTCTACAAGTAATGTAAATTTCTGAACTTCCCTTCCCTCTCCAACCCAGGATATATGTTTCAGACCCTTGATTCTCTGAGAGCCTCCCTCATGCCGGCCCTACTGCCAGTAAGGCTTTTCCTGGAGAGCTGGCGGTTCTGTCTTACGCTCTCCTGGGTAACGTGAGTTGGGGAGCCTGCGAGCCTGTCTCATTTATTTGAGACAGGTCCTAAACCTTTTCTGAGACTCTCTGTAAACAAGTGCTCATCCATCATCCCTTCCTCTTCCTCGAGGTCCTTGGTGGTGGCCGTGTGTCTATCCTCTCACTCACTGGTTGCTTAAACTAGAAGTGCACACACTCTGGGGATCTGGGTCCTACCTGGGGAGCAGTGTCTCATCGTCACATTTGGAAGGGGAGAAGTGCAGGCATAACCCTGGAGGCAGCTCTCAGCAGCACCTGAGAGAGATACTACTTCCCAGGACGCCCCACCGGAGCAGAAGCCAGCAGTACTACAAGCTTTTTCACTGCTCATAGTGGTGAAAACTGGTGATGCCCCTAATTGCAGCCATGAATGAGTCAGTAGTTGAATATTAATTTCATGAAAAGACCATTTACATATGAAGTGTAATTTTTTCATCTTGTCCTAATTCAGAATTCTCTCTTTTATATCATCACATGGTCTTCATAATATTCAGAGTTACAGAACTTTAAAACAGAGGTGTGTTTTCTTTCATGGCCATTCTTTGCTTCGTTTCTGTGTCATTAAAGAAAAAAGGATTATGACCTGGTTTTAGGATAAATTAAGAAAAATAGCTGATAATTAGAATCTTATTAAAACCCAAATCCCCCTAAAATAAAAGTTAGAGAAGCACAGAGTATGAGAAAGGGAACTTCTTTGTGTTTGGAACAGAGAGCTTTGCTCCTCTGTAAAAGCATTCTTGGTGAGAGATCGCAAAATGTCAAAGTAATAATGTTAAGAGTTGACTGAGACTTTCAGAAATATCAGTTAATCATCATTTCAACCCCAAAATGAATTTAATAGCTGTTAGTGGATTCTCTCCTCTTCTGAATTCATGTTCAACTCTTTCCATCCATTTCAGTTTATACCCCTTCCTCTGGTGGTTGGCCTGGAGAATTTGTAGCTCTTCCAACTTAATTTTGCAAAGAGCACCAGCGTCCAACTGCTCAGACAGTGAGCTTCTGTGTGTGGGTTAATACTCACCTTTAGCTTTTAAGGTCTGTCTTGCCATAGTTTTTAAGAAACTGTGTCCACTTGAGTTCTTCTTTGCTCCAAGCATTGAACTATGAGCTCTGTCTATACAGGTAAGTTGATGTGAGAGAGTAAACAAATATATCTGTAGGGTACATACACTCTTTATAGATTATTATCTAATTCACTGAGCAAAACAATAGGCATTTCACTTCACTAAGAGACTTTTTATCACTTGTCCACAGACATTTGCCTCAAGTCTTCACTTAGCCTGTATAATTACACCCCTAGAGAATGCTGTGTTACAAAGGAAGCTTATTGTGCATTTTTTCTCATATGGTAAAAATTAATGCTTTTCATTTGGGTTTAGTCTCCTATTTGGGTAGCAGGCGATAGATAACTTGCTGAGGTTCAGTATAATTGCATTAACTTCCTGTTCCTAAAGTAATTTATATGCCATACATTTATTTACCATCACAGAAGCTCATAAAAAAAGTTGCTTTGTTGCCAACAGTAAAAATACATACCCTCAGAGTTCCTTAAGTCTGCCTGATACATTTTTATAATTGTTAAATTGACAGCATCCAATAAGGAATACTCTCAGAGCAGATCTTTTTTAGCTTTTATAAAAAAAATTTTCCTTATGATTGCATATGAAGCTAAATGATTCTTTCTTATTTTTTACAGATTTTTACATGAATTAGCCCAGATCCCTAATTTTGCTGAACGTGCCCAGTGCATAATCTTCAGATCTGTCTTTTCTGAGGGTATCACCTCCTTGCACCGAAAGGTAGAAATCCTCACACGGGCTTCTAAGGTATGTTTACTGTCTAATTGAAAAAGATAGTTTTGCTCTTATTGGGGGTGAAGGAGGAAGTGGGGGACGTGTAGCTGTGACGATCGTCCCAAGTGTGTATGTACGGGAGTGCAGATGCGTGTGCACATGTAAGAGACAATGAGACGGCAGACTGACGGAGAGAAGGGAAGAATGACCCTTTGACAAGTTTCTTCTCAAATATCCCAAATACTCCTAATGTACATGCTGGCCACTTTAAACCAAACTAAATAGTAGAGTTTGTTTTCCACTCAACTGTCTGAATTACAAAAGAGATTCTGCTTTAGATCCATGCATTTGATCATCAGAAATGTGTGTGCATACAGAAATAAAAGGATTCTAGAGACTTGATAAATTAAATAAATGATTAGGGTAATGAATGATGGGCAAATATATTTTTATTGGCTTTACTGCACTGGTAGTCATTATAAATTGCAGCACCTGGCTTCTTCCCACAATGACCCACATCTTTAAGAACATGATAATCTTCTCCACAACTGCTATAGGATTTAGTTGCCTATCTGAAGTCATGATTTTTTTCCTTCTGAAATATAAAGGATTTTAATAAGGGAGCATAAATGTTACCAAAATATAATATGCACCCTCTAGTAATCCCCCAAAAGGTAGAAGCAGGTTGGCCTAGATCTGCACTTGGCTTGCTTTATTTATCCCGAAATATAGGAAAATAAAGCTGGCTAACACTCTTGAGAAGGGAAAAGAAGTATCAGTTTGAAAATTTACACTTAGAAGGAAAACAAACGGGATGGGGACCTGAAGAAACCCTAAGCAGCTTGAAATCGTAAAAGTTAATAGACATATGAGCAAACACTTAATAAACATAGCTTGTGGCTTTGAAATACGTCATTGTAGTTCACCTCTGAGGATTATACCAGGGAAATGGAAGAACAGACTTGCTGTTGTATCTACTCTACCTTTAACTGTGTGGTTTATATGGACTCTTAGTCCAAAAACAGATCCTCAAATGGTATTAAACCCCTTTCTACTTAGAAATCATCAAATGTGAAACCTAACTGTCACAACTCTCTTTTTTCAATTTATAGATACTTTTAAACAATAAATATTTTTTAATATTTAAAAAATAATACTGGCTCAAAATTGTAAATACAAATACTATTACTAATCCTTAATACTAAAACACACACAGTTTGTAACTTATTGAAAGGATGGAAAGCGATGGCTGTTAAAGTATGTTTTTAAGACATAGCTTACTGAAGTGTATTTCCATTGCACCAACTGTTAATCTGCCTGGTAACATTCCACCAAATAGCCTATTGGGTACTCAATATTTATTTGTTGTTGAATAAACACAGGTACATTTGGGAGTACATGTGGAGTCCAAATAATTGGTGTTTGTTCCATAATAACAGGGCTTGCTACACACGAAGAGTGTGAAGGATATTTTAGCTCTCATTCTGGCTTTTGGAAATTACATGAATGGTGGAAATAGGACTCGGGGACAAGCAGATGGATACAGCTTAGAAATTCTGCCCAAACTCAAGGACGTCAAAAGTCGGGTATTTATTGATTTTTTTTTAATAATGAATATCTATGGTCTGCCGTTATTTTCCTTCTATACGTTTAATCAGAGAAAGAAAGTATCCTGGCTGTTCCATTCATCTCTATCCTCCTCCCACCAATAATACATTGTTTTCTTTGTTTTTTCTTGACTTTCGCATAAAGGTACATTTTTCATATTTGACCTTATTTTGATGACAAAACCCCCAATATTTGTTTGTTCTAAAATACACAATTAGATGTTGAACTGCAGTGAGAGAATAATAAACAGCATTAGCCATAGCACAAGGCTTGAGTCTGAATTTAGTGTTGGCCGCCTGTAATTTACTGATTCCTGAGTCGAAGCACCATCCGGTTGAGCTGAGCGTTTGCATTATTCTCTTGCCCATGACAACTGGGGCTGGGGGGTCTGCTGTCAAACCCCCGAGCCTGATTATCATTCGGCTCCACACACCCGCAGCGCTGCCTCTTTAGAAACAACCAGCCCATATCTGGATGTCCCATGGGGGCCGGGGGTGCGGGGAGGGGAAGCACACGGGCAAATTAGAATTAGA
This sequence comes from Phataginus tricuspis, assembly GCA_029783875.1. Taxonomy (NCBI): domain Eukaryota; kingdom Metazoa; phylum Chordata; class Mammalia; order Pholidota; family Manidae; genus Phataginus; species Phataginus tricuspis. The sequence goes on along the minus strand of JAQQAC010003584.1, from coordinate 22,015,323 downwards.
CCCACGTGAATAAGACACAAAGGCCGCCTTGTGGGAGGGCCTCTCGCCCCTGGCCTCCCAGGGTCATAAAGTGGCATGGCGTTCCTTTTAAGCTGTCCTGATTGTTTTTCACGCCATTAAGAACACACATTTTTTGAAAGGTGGGAAGGAAGGGATGGTTTTCTGTTCTAGTCCCTGGTTCCCTTTAGCACTGCCTTCCCGCCGGGGCTTTATGCCAGAAAGTAACAAGACAGTCTGTGTAGGTTTGGGTGTTTGTTTCATCCATTACCTCAGAGATCTTATGGGCTGTTTGTTTGTTATTTTCCCCACAAAGAATAGTGTAGTGTCATTTTGTTGTATAGATGCCATAATAAATGGAAAGGACCAGGAGGAGAGAGGAAAACTTGTCAGTCTCAAACAGAATTAGGACCAAGTATTACAAATTAAAAGTATTAGGGTTACGAAATGAGACTTCAGCACTTAACTGTATAATATGGCAGAGTCTCATGTGAATGATTTTCATCCAAGCTTCTCTTTTAAACCTAGGATAATGGGATTAATCTGGTGGACTATGTCGTGAAATATTACCTGCGTTACTACGATCAGGTAAGAAATGGCATTTTGTGGAAAACTACACTAATGGGCTTTCAACTCTTACACATCGTTGGCATTCAGAAATTGGATGATGGATGGATGGATGAATTTCAAGTCCAACATAGAATTTGACAGCTCTCCAGCCTCCTTGGTTTACAGATGGGCACGCTGAAGCCAAGAGAGGTTAGCTGACTTTTGTAAAGAGAAGCATTATTCTGTGGCACAAATCTACTCTCAGTCCACTACATAACACAGCTTCAGAGAGACCCCAGTTATCTCAATGCCTTCAGACCAGATTGTGAGGGTCTCTGTGAAATCTATATCCATTCAGTAATTGGTTATATTTGAAACTAGATTCTGGGAGTAGACCAAAATTTAGGAAATTAAGACACGATAATACCCAGTACTTTACCAGTAATGTTCATCTGTGAACAAGTTGAAGATGTGGAATTTGAAATCCATCCCCTGTGCTTAGATTGCATTTGAAGTTAGAAATAAAAATTTCTGTAAGAATCTGCCTGACACCATTTTCTGTGTTTTATCCCTGTCATTAAACTGAGAACAAGTAGTCCTAGCTTTGAGAAGAAAGAGGGACTGTGAGTTGTTCTTACTTAAGTTGACTGAGAAATCTAGCAATCAATACGAATGGGAAAAGTCTCAGAAAAATGTTAGGACTCCTGCTCACGTATCCACATAAGTAGAGTTTTTCTTAGGCACTGAAAGAAGAAAAGTAAAGATTCCAGCACCTTGTTTTTAAAAGGCCTACAGTTTCATCCCAAAGACAAGCGAAGCACTAAGAGATGAAGTTTGCAGTCGTCTCTCCCACCCGCCTGGTAGGCTTCTCCAACTGTTATCGGGGCGCCTACAACCAGGCTTATCATTTCCCACCCTGCCTCCTCAAACCTCTCCCCTGTTTCTATTAAGGATATTAGAATTTTTGGTCATCCAGGCATGAAACTTGTGCTCCTCTTTGGTTTCTCTCTGCCCTTCAGTCAAATTATTTCTCACGTTTTTCCCTGGCTTTCATCCCTACTGACCCCAGCTCGTTCAGGCTTTGAGATAACTCACCTAGAGAATCTCAGCTGATTCCCAGCTGGACTCCTCACGCCAGTCTACCCCATACCATGTGGCCCGATTACTTTTTGTAGTTCTGATCATATCACATCATTTTTACTCAAAAATAGAAATGGTTCTCCATTTTCAAGTGAGTTAGGACAACCCAATTCAATCCTGGTCTTTTATAACCATGCTTTTACTGCTTTCCCTCTACACGTATTCCACGATCCAACTCGAAATCAATGTTTTCGAAACACACCATGTGTTTTCTTACTGATGTGTTTTTACATCTGACATTCTCCCTAACTGGAACTATCTTTGCCACTAGCCTTTTTATAAAACTTCTCTTTTTTCTTATTAGTACTCTCTTGAAATAATAAATTTAAAAAACTTTTGGGAAAAATCTCCCAGTACCAACGATATATATATTTGCAATATAATAGGTAAAGAGCTCTTCAGAATCAACAAGAAATGGACAACCTATCCCTTCTCAAAAAAAAAAGTGGCAGAGGAAACTGCAGGTAATATACAAAAGACCGAAGATATAAATTACCAACTAGATAGATAGAATCAGCAATGTAAATTGATCAAACCTTCCTCAGTCTCTGTTTAAGATCTCTGGATCGAACGGAACCCATGTCTAGTCTGCCCCTTAACTCTAAACTGTAAGTCCTATAAAAGGCACCTTTCAAAAAATTCACATACAGTTGTCCTGCACTTGTCAAGCTGTTTGTCCATAGAGCTGTACCTACTTTTAGGGAACACCTTTTCCTAATTCATGCAAACAGACTGTATGGGATAGCAAGTCTTTATAATAATTTGTGTATCAAAAGCCCTATAAATATGTAACATCATTCTAGGATTTTTGTCCTAAGGAATTAAATAAGGACATGTATCATTATTTCACTTATAATAATTTGTAATAGCAAGATATCACAGATTATTTGGTAGGTGTCCAAAGATAGAGACTTAGGTTAAATATTTTATGCTAGAGTGATGAACGGAGTAACATGCTGCCATGAAAAGTGTACAGGAGAAAATTCAGTGGCATTGGAAAATACTCTTGGTGTGCTTTTAAATGACAAACATGTTTAAAATAGTATATAGTGATTAAAAATATGTGTAAATATAAATACAAACACCCAGAAAATCCTAAAAGGATATATATTAAAATGTTTGATTATTTCTGGGTGGTAGGATTATAAGAGATTTTTATTTTCTTCTTCCTTTCACTTATTAAACATAATGAACGTGTCACTTTGTAAAAGGGGAAAAAAGGTATAATAAAAAAATAGTGCAGTCTTATATGGCCCTCTTCCATGAAGTCTTTGCTCACGTCTCATCTTCTACTCCATTGAAGCCTAGGGATACTTACTTTGAGCCGCTCACCATATGTCTCAGGCTGCCTTTTTCAGAGATATCAGAGACTTACCTGTTAGCCTGGCATGGCTTCTTGAGGTCCCGGACTCACTGCTGTGTCTTTTTTCGTGTCTACAATGTAGGTGGGGGCAGGTATATTGAGCTTCAGGCAATATGTACGTACCTGAATTTCTGACAGCACGTATCAGTGTGGCAGAAAAATTACCCGGAAAAATCTCAAAAAGTGAGATTTCTAATCCAAGGTTGTCAGGAGCAGATTTATCTTACAGCATCTGGCTCAACCGAGGCCGGTGCGCTGCACAGGAAGGCTGAAATACAGCTCTCTTGAAGAGAGCAGAACGCAGTGAGGAAGACCTTACAGTAAGAATGGTTTCGAATATGGGATGGCCCAGTTTTGGAGAAGTGAGAAATCAAGAATCATGTGGCGCTCTCCCACTTTTCAATGTGCAAATTGCATTTCACTCAACAAGAGTGTGGAATTATGTGATTTATCAAACTATCCCCTTCCTCTTGGAGCCCAAGTGATGATTTTTGTGGTTAGTGGTGACAAACAATTAGCTGAAGGAAGTGTCCTGCTCCAGGCTTCCTTCCACTCATGCCTGGTTTTTGGTCCAAGTCTTGGTCTGTGACGTTTATGGAAACCCATCTAGAGCTCTGCTTTTGGATGCTACTTGAGCAGCTTTTACAAGAGCTACTGCTAGGCTGATTTGCTCAGCAGAATTTTCTCTCTTTCTAGCTTAAAAAAAAAGGACTGAATCTGATAAAAAGTTCTGGAAAATAGATATTGCGCCTAAGTTCTTCCAGTGTAGACTACCATGGAGCTTTGGGGCAAGTATCTTAGATATTGTTCCATTTTGGCACTCAGACAAGAGTACTGCTTCCAGTTTTTAAAGTAGTAAAGTAAGCACTGGTCATGCAAAATGTTGTTCTGATAAAATGAGGAAAACCGTCTTTTCCTAGCATCCCAAGTAAAGGTAAAGGTCTTAAAGAAAGGATAAGGATCCAGGGAATTCCTGAAAACACAAGAAAATATGGTGATAAGTTAGATGTCTCCTGCTAAAGGTACAGACTTCCCAGAACAGTATCTCTGTAATGATTCCCAGAACAGGGTCTCTGTAATGATGCTGAACAAAGTTCATTGCTCTGCCAGATGTATATTATACCGAGAACAAGACAGAGTTCCTGCCTTCAGAGTGCTTATGGTCTAGTGGGGAAGACCTGCAAGCTCACACAGCAATGTTCACATTAGTGCTGATAAGTGCTGTGATGATGTACGTACCAGGGGCTCTTGGAAACACCCAAGTACTGGGGGTTTAGGGGAAATTTTGGAGAAAGTGATATCCGTTTTGAGGCTTGAAGGGTGAGTATGAATGAGGAGGTGTGAGAAGGTTCTGGGGAAGAGTTGGAAAGGGACATTTTTATAGACAAAAGCCTAGAGGCAAGAGATTGTAGCCTCTTCTATTATTTTATGAAAATTTAGGGGAGGGAGTTAGAAATAGGGGAAAGGTAGAAATAAGGCTGGAAATGTAGGCCGAGGCCAGGTGAAAAGGTGCCTTGTAAAGCAGTTTTAGAGTTTGGAAGTAGTCCTGGTGGCAGTAGGAAAGATGGAATATAAAGGAAGGCTGGCAAAATAGCCTGGGTGGAGAGGGGAATAGCTAAAGACTGCCTGAGATATGCAAGATACAAAGCTCATTTACACAATTCAGGGGGAACACAGGCTAGACTGGAAAAGATACTGAAGGCCCAGCTTATCTGTCAGTGTGCCTGAGGTTTTGTCCCTTGGGATATTTCTTAGCATCCTCTCTGAAGTGGAGCTCTGGAGCTTGTCAGAAACTATGCCCAACCGTGTCCTCAGCAGATACCTGCTAAGATAAGCCATACAACATCTGAAAAATCTTAACAAATATGTGAAGTATTTGATCACACACACACACATGCACATGAGCTTTATGCTGCAGAGGAAGGTAAGTAAAGGTATCAGGGAGAGTGACTGTTTCTTCCATTGCAGTGCCTGTCTTATCTAGCGCCTTCCCATTCACGCCCATTGGCATACCCCAAAGATGAGTTATCTAATTACCCCCATGTGAAACCAAATAGGGACTTCAGATTTAAATACTTTCATGTGTTTCCCCCATGCCTTTTTACGTGGGAGTAGAGTGTCCAATATCAGGACAGGACATGCCTGATAATTTTCTCTTTGATTCATGAAGCAAAAATAGAACCTAGCCGATGCCATAGCCATAGCCAACCTCAATGCCAATGAGACCAAAATGATATTGTGAAAGACACAAAAGTACTTCAAAGTAACCAGTCTGAGTTGAAGAGTAGTGAAGGAGCATTGTTATGAATCTTATTTGAACATCCAATAAAAGATGCTTCGGAATTTCAACTAAAAGTGGCAATTGGGAAGTATGATGCACGTTTGTTTACCGTATCTTTTAGGAAGCAGGAACAGAAAAGAGTGTTTTCCCCCTGCCTGAACCACAAGATTTCTTTCTGGCCTCCCAAGTCAAGTTTGAAGACCTCATAAAAGATTTGAGAAAACTGAAGAGGCAACTAGAAGGTAACAGGACTGTTCTGTTGTGGTAATAATAGCTAAGATTTTTTAAATGACTGAAGAGGCTTTATTTATGTCTGGTTCATGGACTGGAATTGGTGCAGAGTTCAGTTATGGGACTCTGCAGCCCCAAGAACCTTTCCATCTCTATGCATGATTTGAAGGCACTGTCTATATATCCCTCTCTTTTATTAGTGGTTATAAGTGCTTGTTATATCTACATCTTGTAATATCTATATTTTCCAACATACAAACCATTTTAATAATACCAGAAGCCCTTTATTGAATGCTTACTATTATCTTATAATAACCCCAGTTACTACACTACTCCATTTTACAGATGAGAAGAGTGAGCCTTAGAGAAGTTATGTTCACATAGCCAGTAGGAGGCAGATTTACTGAGCTCTAATCAGGTCTCTGATTAGACGTCATGCATTTTCTAAGCTCTCTTGCTTTATGTATCACACATACACACACAGCCCTGTATATTTGGTTTATGTGTATGAGTTTAATAGTGATGGCAAGACCCATAGTAAACATTCTGTTTTAGTTTAATTTACATTTTTAATTATTCAAAATAAAATGCTGAGAGCCCTTTTTGGCTTTTTTAAAAGGTGAAAATATGTCTCTCTTAGGCAGGAATTTTCCTCTGGCATGTCTAGAGTCTTGTGTTTTCACTGTGGAGACATCTTCTTGTCCAAGAACATAAATACTTGCCTTGGAGCTTGTGTGACTCCAATTGAAGAGCTCTATGGAGGATTTAGGAAGCGTGTTAATGTGGAAATGGGGCCCAGAGTGCCAAAAGGAGAGCTTGAGGAAATGAAGAGCTTGAACCAGGAATATTTTTACACTAAGACATAGAATAAACATTTAAAAAATGTTTATTGTGAAAGAGTGCTCAGAAACCTAAGTCTTAGAGAACAGCTTGGAAATGGAAGTAAAATGGGAAAGATCTGCTCCTGGTGGCAGGGAAAGCCATTTATTTTTACTTTGGACATAAAACTTGCTTAAGAAAGAATAGTGGTTACAAGCAAATACTTTTACCTTGTAAATTATTTTTAAAAGAACATGTGGATTTTTTTTCTCCTGTTGATGTGGTTGATAGCGTGAATTCAACCAAATGGGTGCTTCATTCAGGAATGTGATGTGTGCACTTGTGGCCATTTTTCCCTTCTCCTAAAAAGCTGGCAGCCATACCCTCATCTGAGATGGGGAGCTCGAGTCTCGCTGTCACAGAGCAGAGTCAGCCCTCGCGTAGCAGGTTTCTGTCCCTCTCCGATGGCAGAATGAGGGCCTGGGCCTGCCCTGAGGACGGCTGCCTGGTCGTGCTGGCAGAGACGACCCACCTCATGGCCATCTCCGAAGACCCAGCCTCTCCTGGCCCATGACCCTTATAAAGCCCTTAGTGTGCCCTGTTGGGTAGTTTTTGAGCAGAAACCTGACTGTTTGAGCTCCCCTCTTCTGCCTTCCTTCCAAGGGCCTCCTCTGTTAGGTGTCCTGGCTCTGCTACCCTCCTTTTGATGTCCTTGTGTGTTTGATGATACATAACAAAGGGACAAGAAGAGCCAGTCAGGAGGACAGCAGAGAGGCAGGGGTTCCCCCAAAGCTGCCCACTTCGGGGACCTTGTTTTCTTTAGGGAGATCCTAGGTGTTGCTCCGCATCTCTCAGCACTCAACTGACCCTTCCCTCAGTCAGTTGTAAGGAATCCCAAGAACTTCAGGAGCTGGAGGAGCTGCCGTATGAAGGAAAATGTTGCTTCCTTTGTTTTTCTTCTTTGTGTTGGGCTTTTCACCAAAAGACAGGACATACCACAAAGGCAAATGAGGAAAGTGGGACTCCCCCACATACACTGAATATTTAAACAAAAATGCCCTGCTAATCTTTAGAGATGACGGTGTTTTTTAACACATGAAAAGTACCTAGTAAATATTTAAAGAAAATACAGACCGTTGGCTCTCTAATGAATTTCTTTTTCTTCAAAATACCATCTGGCAAAATGGCCAGAGTCACGGCGGTCCGTTTCATCTCCTGTCCCTGTTCAGGTCCCACCTCCTTTTCCATAAGGCCTTGGTGTGAGCCTAGATTGAATGTTTAATTGAAGAGGACATAATTTTCACACATACAGCAAAGATTGGATGAGGCTTTGAGGTTTATTGTAGCCATTAAAATGTCGTGGCTGCTGGCAAAACCCCAGAAAATGTCTAAAGCTAAACCAGATGTGATTAGGAAATTTCAAGAAGTCTCAGGCCCGTCCTCCAGGCAGCCATGGCCGTTTAGAAGAAAATTGTTTTGAATAGCACGAACCACACCTTGACAATAGGATGTGAATTACACTATGGTTGTTGATTATACAAATGTCCCTGATACAAGTAGACGTTGCCAACAAGCATCTTTTATAGAGCAAGAACTTTGAGTCTGTGACAGCAGAGAATGGAGGGTAGCAGTATCAACTACAGTTTATTTCATGATTGTCATCTACCAGGTGCTTTACATATATCATCTCTGTTAATCCTTCCCACAACCTGCGAAGCAGATATTGTTACCTGTCTCTCACAAGACGGGGAAACGGAGCTTATGGTGCTCAAGCAAGCTGCCGAGCTACGTCCCGAGTGATGACCTAGCCACACTTTGAAACTGGTTATGACTCTCCAGTGTGCACTCAGGCCATACCCTGCCTCTGGCCCAGCTGTCTGTGTATCTGATCAGAGATCAAAACAGAAAGATAACACATTCAAGGCATAAATCCTCAGGAAGACGCGAATGGCAGAGAATGCAAGCGCGTTCAGCACACATACTCCTAGAACCACACATGTGGGCCCTCAGATCAGATGTAGACAGGAAGGGTCTTACTTTGGGTTGGGGGGGAGAGGGAGGACATACAGGAGAGGTGGGTCATAGAAGTGAATAGACCCAGTGTGCATAGGATTGAGAACTCAGGCTTCGGGATCAGTTATGTACTTTTTATTGGTTCGTGAAGCCAGATCTTGTAACACAACCATAAAAAGGATTCGTTTTCTTACTTGTTAAATGGGACAAGTTTAGTACCTGTGTCATAGGAGGTAATGAATGCATGGTCCCTACATCAGGAAAGCTTCAGTAAAGCAGGTTAGAGGTATATACCTTTTACTGGCAGAAACACATCCATGGAATCAGGCCCGTATTGTTGATGGGCGAGCTGGCTGCATTTGTGGAGAATCTGATTTCCCAGAGCACGTGCGCTCACTTCTCTACATCTGTCAAGACAGAACCAAATTCTTGGTGCTTGGGAACATGTTCCATATTTTGTTGACTGTTCTGTATACCTTAGACAATACTTTTGATTTCCCTGACCCTGTGATGTTATAAGTAATAATCAGGAAAAAGCAAATAATAGGAGTAGTTGCTTTCTTCTCCTTCAAACTTGTTTGCTGGCCAGAACTCTCAAACTATTCTTACCAACCCATGTATGACATACAGAAGAATAGCTCCCAAAGAGGTCTAAACTCTAATCCCTCGAATCTGTGAATATATTGCCTTCCGTGGTAGAAGGACTTTGCCTGTGTTGGGATGGGGAGATTATCCTGGACTATCTAAGTGGACTTAATCCAATCACATGAATCTTTAAAACGGGTCTTTAAAAGCTGAGAATTTCCCTGCTGTGGTCCACGGGAGGTAGACAGTAGAATGATCAGAGAGATGCAACGTTGCTGGCTTTGAGGATGGAGGAAGTGGGCAGTGAACCAACGTGTGTGGGAAGCCTCTAAAACTGGAGTAGGCAAGGAACACGTTCTCCCAGGGCCTCCAGAAGGGCGTGCAGCTCTACCAACACCTTGATTTCAGTGCAGTGAGACCCATGTCAGTCTTCTAACATACGAAGGCATATGGTAAACATTTGTCTTGTTTTAAGCCACTTAAAGGTTGTGGTCATTCATTTTGGTAGCGATAGGACACAAGCACACCATGCTGGGTATCTTTTCTGCTTGTGACATCAGTGCCCTCTAAAAAAGGTCTGTAGTCCATTCAACCTGGAAATGCTCTATACTGAAATCCAGCCACAGGGCTTCATGTGCACCTGAGCTTATTAAAGGCTCTGGGAAGTCCTGCAGTAATAAAACAGAACAATTTCACCCTGTTTACAGCAGCGTTCCTCAACTAAAACTTGAAACATTGGTTCTTTTTTTTCTTTTTTCACTGAATACTTAGAAATATGTTGCAGAACATGTGTTCTGTGAAATACAGTGTAAGAAGTGATGTTAACATTACTATCAAATTTTTAATATAAAGAACACAGTTGTTAAATGGTTATTACAGGGTAACCTTAATATGAAGACCTGCAGTAAACAATTATGGCCTAATTCTCCCTGGCTACACTGTCCTTACTGAGTTTGCTTCCTATGTGAACAATTCAGTGGGTCAAACCCTCTCTAATGTCTTGCCTGAAAGACAAAATGAATTAACATTAGTGTCACTCAAAACTACTGTAGTGTCCCCCGTGTCCGCCTCCCCCATCCACGTTTGTTTGGCATGATTCTGTGATAGTATTTTATTATGAAAAATTCTTTCTGGCTATGAAAGTAGGGAAGATAAATTAATTTCTCTGTTAGGAAATTAGGCAGGAAGTCTTCAGATAGGTGTTGAGAAGTCAGCATATTCTGAAAAGTTTAAGTATAAAAACAAATTGCCCTTATTAGTTAACAAGAGTTACTTAGTATCCCCTGTCATGAAGGGTGGGCTATTTAATCAGCTAGTTCTATACTAAATCTTGCCTTGAAAATGATGCATTATTAACCCCACTATTATATATATAAATTGGGAAAATGTAATTGGTAGTTAACCCTCAGTGTAAGATACTCGTTTGAGAATGTTGGCTGAGTCGCGAGTTTGTGCGTGTGCGCATGTGTGTGTTTTAAGATAATTTTGATGATGTCCTTTCCTCTAAATATTTGAGACTATATATTTGAACATATCCTTTCTTTTGTACCATTTAGAAATATTTGGGAACACACACAGTTTTGAAAACACAAGTGTCTCTGTTTACTTTTTTGATGTGTTATCACTCTATAAATGTTTATCCTTTAAATGTTTATCCTAAAATGTTAACTCTTGTAAGTCTCCAGGCATTTGATAAATGTTAAAACCTTCATTCTAAGTTTGAATAATGGTATTTCTAAACTAATTTTATATTGAAGTACATCTGTCATATGTAGCCCAGAACCGTCCACGTGAATGGATGTTTTATACAAACACTACTACCCGAACGTTCTACCTCAAAATGTAAATTCCAGGACAGTATACATACATACATGAAACTGTTCAAGAGAGGGGTTTTTTGTCATAGGTTTTTTTTGTGCGTTTGTAGATTTTCTAAGCTGTAGTCAACAAGTCTTTCAGATGAAGATAGAAGATTGAATTCATTCATTTAGCTCCACTACTTTCTTAAGGCCAATCAAGAAAATTAACACTCCTGTTATTTGGAGGCATACAATCAATACCAATATAATCAGCCAGAGGATAAGGAATTAGGGAACCACACATCTGCACACACAATAACAGGACATGAGAACATTTTTACATGGTAGTGTCTCGTGACTCTGGGCAGACTGGTGTGGAGGCAATAGTTTAACTATTTTGATGAGCATAAGTAACTTTTACAGTTAAAACTAGGTTAAAAAACCTAAGTTATAGTCAACTCTCAATTGTTGGTCGGTAGATCAGTGAGGCTGAGCATTAGCCATAGTTTTTAAAAAGTAAATTTTTTTAACATTAATCACTCTAAGTTGGCTATATTGTTTACATGTTGGAAAACCTTTTCTGTTTGAAACTACATGGTAAGCAATAGACTCCCTGTTGTTTCTCATTTAGGTGGGAACAGCCCTCTCCTTTGCCATTTAGCTCACTTAAACAAATGAAGCCTCTGTGCACGGACTCTGAGGGAGGGTCAGGGAAGTGCAGAGGGCGCTGTGCGTGTGAGGCGGATTCCTCGTGAGGCTGAAGCTGGTGCATCAGGAAGAGAAGCTGCCTGCGGGAGAACTGGTGCCCCGAGAGGGAGTGGGGGACGAGGCCCAGGCGGCAGAGCTGGCACTTCTTCTTGCCGTTGAGTGCTTTTTAAATTTTTGATCTGGGGTTTTGTGTAGTGTCCTCTCTCCCTATTACTGCAGTTAACCAAGAGATGGCTGTGAGAAGTAAGGAGAAATGCTGATAAATGGTGTTGCTAATCTGCAAATGGATATTCAAGCCTGTACCACTGGGGGTGTGGGGAGGGGTCCTGTCCTGACCGCCTCCGCTGTGCAGTTCTTTCATGTGAGTGTGTCTTACCGCCATCCGCTTGGACTGTCTTTCTTACAACTATGTTACCTCCTCCTTGGTCCCAAATCAGTATATCTATCCACCACTCGGATGACAGTACGGCCTGTGGCAGACAAAGTCAGGCAGTACTGTTGAGCTCAAAACAGAATCAAAGAAAGATGATTGTCATGATATCATCTCATGAAGCAAAGGAAATGATTTAAAGAAGGACTGTAATGGCTGTTCCTTTGAATTTGCAGTAGACACTGTCAGGGCCTACCAAGTGTAGCCTTCTGCCCCAGTGCAGGCAATAGAGGGCTTTCCTTAGGGTTGTCAGATTTACTAAATAAAATGCAAGAGGTCAAGTTTAATTTTCAATAAACAAGACTTACTTAGCATAAATGTGTCTCAAATACTGCACTGGACACATTTGTACTAAAAAACTTATTCATTGTCTATCTCAAATTCAAATGTAACTTGGTGTCCTGTCTTTTATCTGGCATGTCTGTTGAGAATGTAAGAGTAATAATAATACCAACTAAAAGTTGGTTCACTTCATGTGACCATTGCACTGGCAATTCTACACAATCAGTGATATAGTCTTTCTCCCTGCGAGGGAAGACAGCAGGCAGAGTGCAATAAATATGGTCAAGGGTGTAGTGCGTGTCCATTTCCACCATCATTAATGGCAATAGTTACCATTTAATGAACACTTACCTAAATACCAGCAAATTGGCTTACATCATTTCTATTCCTTAAAACTACTTTAAAATAAGTACTACCTGCATTTAATAGTAAGGATGTTCAAGTCACTTTGCTACTAATGAGACAGCTGAGATTTGAAGCAGATTTATCTGATTACAAAGTTTATACCCTTTCTACTACACCATGCTTATTCTTTTACTGTTTGTAGGCCCACCCCTCAAGCACTAGCAATATGATCTAGAATGAAAAAGCTACAAGAATAAGCCCCACTTCGTTCTCTAGTTCATCTTCCGAAGGGACTACAGATAATAAGTATATTGAATGTAGGCCTTTTCTTGTCTACCCATAGCCACTCAACTAATCTATGTTGTAATCTCTATCCTCCTATCTCCTGGCTGTTAATGTCCTGGTTTCTCGGACACGCTCACTCTTTCTGTCTCTCTGAGTTTCCTAGCCTCTGTTTTATCCTTTCATGACCTGGAAGACAAGCAAACGAGTCTTCGTGGTTAGCCAGGTGAACAGCAGAGTACGACAGGACTACCCTAGGCAACCTGCATGGTTTTGACTCCTTTGTCATCTTTTCCATTTGGGGAAATTACATGCAATGGGGTTCTGACCTAGAAGAGACGGTAAGGGAGCCTTCCAGGACTTGTGAGGTCACACAGCACAGCAGACTCTTGCTTTGCTGTGCTCAGGGCCAGCCCTGACAGGAATAAGCCCCACTTCATTCTCTAGTTTATCTTCCAAATGGCATTACAAGTGACTTCTGCCACCTGGCATTATAAGTGAGTTTCTCTCCATAAGAGTATAAGTGTTCTTTAAATGAGAAAGAAAAGAGAAAAACTCGATCTTGTTGTGAGAGTGACTATTTTTTTTAATTACTCACTTGAGCATGGCCCATAAGCAGTATGATTCCAGTAGGAAAAAGATTTTGAGAAAACGTTTAGAGGACATCTGAGAAAAGATGGCCAATGGAATACTCATTTGGATTGAACACTTGGGTGGCATTTCAGTTCTTTTTGAAAATAACTAAAACAGTAGTAAAGAGTTCCTTAAAAGCATAAACTCAAGAGCACAGAATGAGAGAGAAAACCACTCACCACAAAATTTCTGAAGCTTGAAAAGTGGATGGACTTGTGTTGAATAAATTTAGCCAACAAGAAGGCTGAATTCTAAACCAGGAGTGGAGAAAGGTGAGAAGCAACCCAACTTTTCCTGTAAGATTCATACACACCACAAATTCATATATAAATGCATATACATACAGACATAAACATCCATATATATTCATACACAAATAAATCAATGAAATCATTCAAGGAAAGTTCCCAAAATGATGGGCACAAGTTCCTAATTTTAAAAGGCCCCAGAGATTCCAGCACAGTTAAATGAAAGAGAGCCCTACCATGTCAGAGCATTTCAGAATTCTCAGGACAGAAAGAAAAGCTTCTAGAAGGGGATGGGATGGCCAGGTGGAACCTGGAAACAAAGTACACAGTTACGAAGCAGAGCAGCTTCAGGCTTCTCACCTGCAACACCAGAAGCTGGAAATGGATTTGACTTCTGAAGAAAATTATTCCCAATCCAGAATCTCACATCCACCAAAATATTGATCAAATATGAGGGCAGAATAAAAAATGTTTTCATATATGTAAGTTCTTAAAAAAAATCCTATCTCCCTTGCAACTGTCCTCAGGATGCTTCTAGAGAATGTGCTTTACCATGAGAAAAGATTATGATGGTGACAGGAAATAAAAGAACCCAATGGAGAAAGGAGGTGAAGGGATGCTCCACGATAGATAGCCCAGGATAATAGCCAAGCAGGGAGAGCTAACGTTCAGATTAGACTGCATCAAAAAAAGTCATGGAGAAGAATCTTGAGCAATATGCAATTAATGCATCTGATGTATCTGAATGTTTTGATAAGATTTAAACAACAAGCCACACGTGTGGAGTTAGTGATAAGCACATAGAAATCAAAGCAAGTCAGAAAAGTTATTCCTGGTGAGGGTGAGGAAGTTGGGGGAGAATGTCTAGGAAAGGTGAATGAATCAGATCCCGCACATAGCAGCCGGGACTGGGAGTTGTTTTCGCAGTCATCATAATGCCAACACTGAATGCTAATCTGACCAGCTCACGGTGCTGTACGGGGCTGGGGCTCACGTGGTAGGTGCGGTAGAGGAAAGAGTCACGTCAGTTACGCTGCAATAGGCGCTTGCAGTGGAGGCACGCAGTTAAGCGCTGCGAGGATCAGGTAAAGTTGGTGTAAGTGTTTGCCTCTGGGGAAGAAGGACTGTGTGAAATTGGTGGGATGGAAACTGGGAACTCTTTTTATAGGGTGTATGGAGTGGGTATGTTTATTCTTTTAACTACGTGCATGTGTAACTTTGATAATCATACAAAAAAAATAACAACAAAGTAGTTGTACGTGATAGTTAAAGTTTCAGTGGCAGAAGCTGGTGTTTTGAAAGCAGTACTGGCCTGGGATTTAGGAGATGCAGTTTTAAATTTTAGTTCTGCGTCTTACTAACTACGATAAGACCTAAGACTCTGATAAATCACTCAGCCTCCTCCCTGCGCCTCAGCTGAAAACATGCAGCTGATCATCATACCCCGCCCAACTCAGGGACACTGGAAAAGTCAGATGAGCAGATGTATAGGAGGAGGTACTTTGGAAGGTGGGGAAGGTTTTGTTTGAACTCACTGAGAAGCCCTGTAGTTGCTCACTGCATATTGGTGTGTCCTAGTGGGGAGAACAGGAATTGATCCATTAAGACAAGTCTACTAATTCATCACCATTTAGGAAGCCCCAGAAGACACGACTTGAATGATTATTGACCATGCCTAATTTATTAGCTCTTTCCTCCTCTGCAGCCCATTTGTCTGCCGCGGTAGCTTGCTAAGTCTGAACTCTGGTAAGGGACTGGATACATTAGCCAGGCCATGTTGCCATGGTTAAAAATATTTAGTTCTGCAAGCAAAGTTTTAGAAATAATAAAAACTTTGATATGATTTATTTTTGTAAAGTGATTTCAGCAAAACAGTCCTAAGGAACTGGAGTAAGTATTTCAGAAAGGCAGTGGGTGTAAAATGTTGACCAGCATGCTGACTTTTGATGCAAAGCATTCAATTAAGAGCAGCGTGGTGAGTAAAGGTCACACATTTCCCAAATGGAATGCCTTCAAAGACACGTTGTACAGAAAGGAGAGAGGATACAGAAACTGAAACCTGATTCATCCATTTAATTAATGGAAGAAGTTTGGGCTTTCCTTTGAAGCCATGACTGTGACATCTCTAGGTGGGAAGGGTGAGTTATGTTGTCCGGGTTTCCTTCTCTCAGTTTTCACTCTATTCCTACCCTTGATGTAAAAATTGATAAGACAGATTTTTTTTTTTAATTTGACAAGGAACATGAAATATTGAAATAAAATCTACTATTATGGAAAAGTCTGAGTCACAAGTCCTGAATTCAAATCCTTGCTTCACAAGCTGGATGACCCAGGGCTGGTGGTTTTATCCTCCCACATCTGTTATCCTTGTGTAAGAAGATGGTTTCACTGCCTGCCTGCCTCACTGTTAGAGAGGATTAGCTAGGATCATATGAAGGAAATCCCTTTGCAGAGTATAAGCAAAATGGATATTTATCCCTCGTTCCCTTCGTACCCTCATATCCAGCATCCAGTCCACGAGCAAATCCTGTTGACCCCATCCTTCAAAACATGCCTTGAATCAGTTTGTTGCGCTCCATATCTACACTACATCTCTAGGCCAAACCACCGCCTCCTCTCAACCTCAGCTGTGACAGTCATTGCTAACAGGTCTCCCTACTTCCTCTCTTGCCCGCCCTTTAATCCAGTCCCAGCGCACCAGACAGGTCGGCTGCTTTGTTGTCTCTTGGAATAAAATCAACCTCAAAACCTGCAGCCCTGCCTTACAAGATTCTACGTGACTCGACTACTTCTACCTTTCCCGTCTCATCTCATGCCACTCCTTCCCCTCCTGCCCACCCACCTCTACCCACAGGGGCCTTCTTTGTGTTCCAACCCCAGTGAGCTTGTTTCTGCTTTAAGATCTTTTGCAGCTCTTATTCCCTCTGCCTAGAAAGCCCTTCTTCTAGATAATCCCATGCCTTGGGCCTTCCCTGACCAGCTAGACCAGAGCAGCCACATTGAATAGTCACTTTCTATTTAATAACCCCCAACTTTGATATTGCTATTATTTTCTCTTTATTTGTAAATTTTCTCCCATGTACCTCCTCCATGAAGGCAAGAATCTAATGAGCTTTTTAGTGTTTATGTCTACTGTATTGGTCAGTACCACCTGCCACATGTTGTTGTTCAATATTTGTTGAGTGGGTGAATGAATGAGCCAGTGAATAAATGGTAGGAAAGACCCAATTTAAGACAATTGCTGATCTTGCTATTATAGAGAAATTAGATTATTTCCTTGCAGGCAAAGATGTCAAATGAGCAGAAACAGATAGAAACTTTAGGGAGGCAGATTTCAAAGCTGTCCAGAGGGAGAACTGATGGCCTTGAGAGGCAGTGGGTCCCTCACCCACTTCTGCTTGGAAAACTAGGTTATGGTTTATGGGCAGGGTAGGTACCATTACAAAGGGTAGTTACCCTAGATGATTTTGAAAGTATATTCCAACTCTGAGTTTCTCAGATTATTATTATTATGCTCGTTCAGGGGAAATAGACTTAGTTAATTAGAACAGCAAAAAGTCCCTGGACTTCTGACCATGTACAGGATGTACAAGCAACTGCAAGATTCTATCAGGTCTGGATCTCAGGTATTCTCTTTCTAAATGGCTCTCAAGGGTTTGCTCATAAATTAATCCATGTCTCAAAATTTCTAGCATTGGTGCTACCTAGCAGTAATCTTTAGAGAGTAGAACTCTAATCCTGTGTGGTTGTTAAGGGAAAAAGCTGGGCCAGATCAGGAATCATAGAAAATGATTCTTGCATCCCTTAGCTTTTCATTTAAAATAAGTTAAATATAGCATCATTTGCCTGTCTTTCAGTGCAAGGCTGAAGCCTTTTTTTGAATTATGTATCTGTTGAATGGAGGTTTATGGGTCTTCCCTATGAATTCCACATCTGTAATAGATCGCCTGAGATTTCTCTTTTGTATTTTTAAAGTGAAGTCATGGCCTTTGCAAAGGACACCACAATCTTATTAGGTATTTATCTTTCTCAATCTCTTAAAACTGTCTTGCCCATACCTTTTTAGAAATGACATTTTTATTTTTGGTTTGGAATAATTTTAGATTTACAGAAAAGTTGTGGAGATAATACAGGGAGCTCTCATATAGCCCTTATCCGGTTCCCTCATTGGTATTGTTATCTGACCATCTTACATTGTGACATCAAAACTAAGACTCTGGCATTGATAAGTTTCTATTAACTAAAGTCTAGTATTTATTTGGATTTCACCAATTTTTCCATTAATTTCCTCTTTGTTCCAGGATCCAACCCTGAGCACTGCATGGCATTGAGTGGCCATGTCTCCCCAGTCTCCACTGGTCTCCCACACCTATATATATATATATATATATATATATATAATTAAAAATATATATATTTTTTATATATATAATTTTTTTGTATTTATTTTTATTTTTTATTTTTTTAATTAAAGTATCATTGATATACAATCTTCTGAAGGTTTACATGAATAACACTGTGGTTTCAACATTCACCCATATTGTCAAGTCCCCCCCCCATGGCAGTCACTGTCCATCAGCGTAGTAAGATGCTGTAGAGTCACTACTTGTCTTCTCCGTGCTCTACTGTCTTCCCTGTGACCTACCTGTATTGTGAGTGCTAATTATAGTCCCACACCTATATTTAACAATGATATTTTAGCTTCTTCCACTAAGTTTATAGAAGTAGTACTTTTCACAGTCATATCACTACAGTTCACCACCAAGTAATTAAATTAAGTCATTACAATAAAAAAGAACAACTGGCACAAACAGGTCTAGAAACAACAAAACTGTTCTTATATTCTACTCAGTACTGGGGAGAGTTGCCCAGGGACACTGGAGCCTGGCCTCTGGCTGCCAGCCCTTAGCATGGTGCAGGGACTGGCTAGAAAGACCTGGCAAGTCCGTGAAGGGAGTACATTTATATTTCCCACTTGAAAAAAGAAGAAGATATTCATGTAGTTAAAACAGTAACACCTTGCCTGTGTATAGCACTTCATCTTTTAAGTGGGTAGGATAGGCCTACGTAGTGGAGAAAACAGGTCTCCAGGATAAGCAGGATGGCCGAGGTCACCCAACCAAGCTCAGAACCTGGGCCAAGCCAAGGCTCGTGCTGTGTTCCCTTAAGCTTGTATTTGATCAAAACATTTTTCTTCAGGAAAATAGATTTGCAGGGGGGGTGGGGATTGTGAATATAAAATATTTTCCCCCCCAAATAAGTTGTGTATCTTGGACTCTGTGGAAGATTCACAATCCATAGATGGTTTATTTTCATGTCAAATGAGTGAAGTTAGAGGGAGACCTCTTTGGCCCCAGCAAAGGGGATTGGAGTTTTTGCCTATATCCTTCTCTCTCCCAGATTTCTTGGCCTCAGCGTGGTTCTTAGATGGGTAAATGTCATGGACTATGACTCTGCTTTTTGGGTACCCATGGAGAGCGGGAACGGCAGCCCTGGTTCAGGGCTCCTCTGTGACACCTGATGACCTGACCTCCCCTGGCCTTCTGTTCCCCCATGTAAAATGAAGGGGTCCTCGCACTTAGTGAGTTTTAGCTTCCGTTGCCTTGTTCTTTACCTTCTGCAACTCACTTTCGTAGGTGTTCCACATTGTTTCCAGAACCTACCTGTAGATGGGAGGGGTAGGAGGCAGGATAGCACAGGGCGGCAGGTCTGCCGTTCCTGGGGCCAGATTCTGTATCTGAATGACTTTACTCAGCCTCACCAAAGAAAAGGAATGATAGAGGACTGAGCTTAAAGGGTTCTCGTAAAGAATAAAAGGAGACGTGTAAAGCAGGCCAAGGTCCAAAACACTGGGCCACTAAAAGCCATTTGTTTTTCATACAGGTTGAGAACTTGATACAGTTTTCAAGAAATCATTGGGCACAGAGATGATAGACCACATGCCGGGAGTGGTGTAGGTGGTCGGGCGCTTCCCCTGTACCAGACCAGTAACTTCCCCTTGCCGTAACTTACAGCAAGAGGAAAGC
This sequence comes from Phataginus tricuspis, assembly GCA_029783875.1. NCBI lineage: Eukaryota > Metazoa > Chordata > Mammalia > Pholidota > Manidae > Phataginus > Phataginus tricuspis. The sequence goes on along the minus strand of JAQQAC010003584.1, from coordinate 21,995,592 downwards.
CCAAGAAAAAGCTGCAATGGCTAATGTACTAAAGCTGCTAATTTGACGGTGTTTGTGTTTTTAAATTGTTTTTCTTGACTACCTCAATGGCCTTGAAAAGCACCATCAAATCTCCAGGTATCCAAAAAAAAAAATCTAAATATGAGGAAGATCTTGTTTGACCTTCTCAGTGAGTTCATTTGTTCAGCAAATATTTATTCAAAGCATTTGAGTTAGCTGCTAATTTTAAATAAACTCACTGAAATGTCAAGTCATTTATAAACACATTTTAAGAGTGTCATCCTCATTTTCTAGGAGAGAAATTTATTACTACTTTCTTTTCTGATTTCTCTTCTGCCAGGAACAGAAATCTGTCCCTAAGAACAGTAATTAAACTTGCCATCCGTCCAATAGGGTTGGGAAGGTGAGCAGAGTGTTTTCTCCAGCTTTTCTGCAGATTTATATACCATTGCAAAGCCCTTCCTGGTTGTGCTATTGTAAAGAGAATCAACAAATATTTGCTTCCTTCTGTTCAAGGCACTGTACCTTGGAACTACAAATACCTAATTTGTTTTTTCAATTCAGAACACACTTTCCCCTAACCCCCTACAATTGAGTGTTTTAAGCTGGGGCTCAGTTTTTAAACTGATGTGTACATTTAATATATTGTTTTCCTTCCTTAAAGCTATTATAAAATTGTGAATCATAATCAGTGGCATGTTCAAGTCAGTGACATGGAGTAAAAATACAAAGTCAGGTAATCTAATAGGAATAATTACATGATTGGACAGTTTGCTTTTTTAAAAGTCCTATCACAAGTAATTGACTCATCTCCAAAACAGAGACCAGTTCCTGGGTGTCCTCAGACCCTCAGGAGACGGCTTAGAAGGGCCTCCCTTGCCTTTTAATGCTATTGCTTAGTCTCAGTAACATCAGAGCTGACATTGTTAGGGAGTTTAATAGACATTTCAGAGTTTTTATACCTAACCCCTCCCAGAGGAAACTGTTTGCTTTTCACCATTTCAGCTGTCCTGTTCTTCCCAGGATCAACCCTGCCCAGAATCTCCCTGTGCCTCTGAGAATCCTCCATCCTTCCTGACCCACGTACACGCGTATAGCCAAATGATAGCTCCTGTTAGAGGCCTGAGCGACTCACCTTCTCTAACCCGCCAGGCCCTGGGATGCAGACTAGGATGGTTGCTGGACCAGTAACTTTCCCTTGCACCATAACTCAGCAGAGAGGTAGGATCAATGACAGGTTTACAGGAGAGCATGGCTTTAAATAGCTGAGGTCAGTGTCTGCAGGCTTCCCGTTAATACCACTAACAGCATCCCGCCAGCGAGACTTCTGGCCACTCTGTTACCCACTCTAAACCCTTTCTGATTTTCAACTTTCTTTTCAAACACATCCTAAGAAATCTCAACTTCCAGCAAATTGACAATGCAGACCTCTTTATATGAAGCCTTGTTTATGGGCCACAATTCTCCTGACAGATTTACAAGTGTCTGTGGAGTTTTAAAGGACGATTGCTTAACAGGCATTAAGTGAGACACATAGGACTGTGTAAATATTTTAGCTAGAATAGGGGATTTTTTTAAAAAGTCCGAGCCAAATATTGCATTAAATCTGAAAACAGTGGCAAACTGATTAGCACTAGCTGCCAGCTTCAGGCTTTGCCAGTGGTTCCCGTAGCCAGGGACAGATACCAGAACCCATCCGCCAGCTTAGGTTGCATGTTTCAAAATAGCTTTCCGTTCTTTTCCTTGCTCTCTTCTGCTTACGCCTTTCCATTCTTTCTTTTGTTTCTTCATAGTTGATTTAGATGTAAACACTTTCCAAATGTAGAAAATTACGGTTAATGTGACTGACCAGTTAAGGCTGAAGTGGGAACATGGGTCCAAAGGGCGAAGAAACGGGGGAAGGCTTGCAGCTGCCCTGGCTGAGCGGTGTGGGCGCAGGTCACTTTTGCTAATGGGCTTTTGTGTCTGCCTCGCTGGTCACTCTGTGGCCAGCTGTCACACTGCCAAAAGGAAATAGTCCTCAGATCAGTAGTTGATACCTCTTCCACTTACTGGTCCCCTTGAGTCATGAAGAGACAGGCCTGTTGCCTTCAGCTGTATATGTGTGAGAGGATCCGTCACTTAATTTTAGTAAAAACTGCCAGGCAATGTAAGCATTTTGACTCTAGAGAAAGTGTTTTTCACTCAAGTATTCCTATAGGAAAGCCATCTCCCTGATTCCAGCATGGATAGGAGATACAGTATCTGAGCGAGGCGGCTCCCACCACCAGGCTTTGCTGGTTCCATCGGCTACTTCTTAATTTTCACCGAAGATGCTAATAAATATAGTTCTCAATTGGTTGCCCTGAAATATAGATTCCGTCTATATTCTCCACAAATGGCTGGAATTTTAATCATGTGTACAGATCTTTATTTGAAATTGTTGATCTACAGGTCTGATCATCTTAAAATTACATGTTTGGAATGATGTAAATGTACATCTCAAAAAAAAAAACCTGAATGTTTCATGTTGGACTGCTTGTAGAACCACCCGGCCCCCCTCCAAAATTCACATAGCTCCACTGATAATGACAGTAGCGTTGTTTACATTCAAATTAAATGTGACACAGAAGGACTTGCAAAAAAGCTGTTTTCATGAACAAGCCTCAAACCTAGTTTTATGCTGCGGTTAATCCCAGATTACTGTGTGTTAACTTTTGTATGTCACCACTTATCTTCACCTTTGAGTAAATTACCTCAGTACGTGTATGGTCATCTCCCTGTTTTCCATTCTGGAGCAAAATCACTTCAAACACAAGGACCTTAGCTCCTAAAATACAGCAACAGGCACAATTCTAGCTTATCTGTAACCAGCCACTGCTGCAAAGCAGTACAGAAAATGCAATTTTATTTTCAAAATCTCTTTCCTTCATCTTTCCCATTTTGATGCATTCCATATTGTAGCAAAAGCAGTTTGGCCACTGGGTATCAAGAACTCTAAAAGTGTTTTTCCTATTTTACCACTAATTCTACTATCTATCCTAAAGAAGCAATTCTAAATTCTGCATAAATTTTTATGGGCACAGATGTTTCTTAAAGCCTGATTCACTCTAAAAATAAGGCAGAAAGGCCTTACTATTAAATTGCAGGGGAATTGTTAAGTGAACTATGATACATCCACTTGATAAAATTTTATATGGCTATTAAACATAATCCTTGTCAATTTGTGAAATAATATGAGAAAGTGTCCATGCTACATTCAGTAGAAGGAATAAAGGTACAGACATTTCTATATCAAATAAAACTATATAAAAAACAACATATGAAGGCAACTCCTATAAAATCATGGAAGGAAGTATGTGATGCAGAGGCTGAGACACTAAGAAAAAGGTACCAAAGTTTTAAATGGTGACTGTTCTGGTAGTAGTTCTGTAAATGATTTTTTTCCTACCCTTCTTTTGTAATTTTTTTCCCCATTTCCTTATGTATGCCACTGCCATCACACTTCTTACAAGTCCGTCGCTGCTGTCCTCCCCAAGGTGCGTCCCGTTGCCGTGCTGAGGGGCTTCGTGCTCGGGGCTTCCTATCTAAGACTTCCTGTTATACAATCTACCTGGAAATCAGAACCTCCCCAGAGGTGCTTTTTCTTCCATTATAACACAGGTTTCCTACCTATTGCTTGAAATACCAGCCTTTCCAGACCAGTCTGAGAAATAAATTTACACTAAGGTATTAATAATTCTTCTTTGGTAATATTTTTAATTAATGCATGTTTCTGGAGTTAATCTTTAGTCAAAGGAAGGTTTCTAGTGGCGGTGATTTTCACAAGGACCAAGGGAAGGGATTTTTTAAAAAACATAAATAGATGGATCACTTAACACCCTGTAAGTCAAGACATGCCCAGTTCATATATATTTGGGCATTAACACAGGCAGGTGATTAATGAGTATTTTTCAGACTAACGTCTCGCAGACCAAAGCTGCATCTATAACCACGTGATCATCCCAGTGGAAATCCCGACTCAGCTATGATGTCTGATAGGAGGAACCTTTGGATGACAGTACCGTAGACAATTTCGTGCAAAGGCTGCAGTTGGTGGCCCAGCTTCGCAAGTCTTTCCAAAAGTCCTAAAGCGTATGGGCGTGTCCTCACTCGGCCCTGTCACTTCCGCCCACACTCTTTCACGGAGAATGCGCATGACCACAGGACCTTAAGGTGGATCTGATCTTGGGCCTCCCTCTGTAAAGAGAATCAGCATCGTGGGGTTTTCCCTAGGCTCATGCTTCCTGGCGGGTCTGTTTTTACGCAACATTCCTCCGGGGAAAGGGGCACCTGCTCTTGATAAAAGTAGCGCTAGGCAAAGTCCTGGATGGAAGGATATTCCTCATTTTGTTCTTCTTTCTCTAGCTTAACTTTTTAAACAAGAGGCTAGAGAATCTGTCCCCACTGGTGTCACCCTCCCCAATTTGACTTCCTCCCTCTGCTCTTCCACCCCTATCCGGAACCTCCTATTAAGCTTTCTAGAACCTCCATGTTGCTAGAATCAGTGGTCACTATTCTGTCTTCCACTGGCCTCTCAGCAGTAGTGACCAGAGCTGACTGCTCACTCTTGCGATCTGGTTTCCTCTCCGATCGTGTGAACTCCATGCTCCAGCTTTTCTACTTTCCTGCTCGTTCTCCACCCTTTGCTGGTCTCCCCCCCACTGCTTGCGTGCCCCTTGGTTTGTCCTGCAGCCCCTCCTCTTCTTTGGCTGCACTCTTTGCCTAGCAGTTCATCTACTTTCATGGCTTTAAAATTTTTATGACTTCCTGATGTGTATTTCTATCCCAGCCAGGCTGCCCGAACTGCCGACTTTTATATATGAGTGTCTAATTGACATCTCAGACTGAACACAGCCTAAGTAACAATCCTGATTTTCCCACTCAAACGTATTCACGGCTCCCTCCCATACTCTGTCAAGTCTCTAGTCAAACATCTTCACAGTACGGCTTTTCCTGACCGGGTTATTGGAAAGTATAAACTGCCTGCTTCTGTGGCTCTTTCTGCTCTCCCTTCCCTAATAGAGTTTTTTTCAGTTCTCTTAAATCCAGTTCCTTGAGTTTAGTTCCTTGTATTTTATAAGGGTCACTGACTCCTGTGTGGAGGACAAATGAGAAGGAGGCAGGGGTGGATGTGGGAGAACAGGTGAGAAGATTCTCTGGTGGTCTGGTGGAGAGAGATGGATTTAAGAGCTCCCTTTAGGGTGAAGCTATAGGCTAGACATGTAACCTTGGGAGTCACAGCCCCACGTATGGTTATTTGAGGTGTTCCCTGGATGGGACCGTCTGGAGAGAGAGAGAACATTAGCATGAGAAGAAAAGTTAAAGAACATCAACATTTAATGGCTGAATAGAAAAAGAAGAGGCTGCAAAGGAGACAAAGCAGTTGAGGTAGGAGGAACGCCAGGAATGGGGAATGCAGAGCTAATGGGAAAAGTGTCCCAAGGATGTGGAAGTGTTCAATAGTGTGGAATCCTGCTAGGCAGTAAATGAAGATGAGATAAGAAAGCAAAAAAGGGTGGTGACAATAGGATGGATTCCCTGGTGACATCAGAGTGTTTTTTCAGTGTCAAATGGTGGGGAGGTGAGGTGGATTTCAATGGATCTAGAAGCAAGTGGTCAGTGAGAAACAGGGTGAGGACGGGCAAGTTTCTAAAGATAGTGTGGCTGTCAGACAAGATGGCAGCAGAGCGATGAGTCAAAGTCCTCCTCCCAAAACCACATGGAACATGAAAATACAGCAAATGCAACTGATCCTGAAAGAGTGACCAGAAAGAAGACGGCAACAGATGGCCTGCATCTGGGGAAAAGACAAGACCTCATGAAAAAGGATAAAGTAGCAAAGCCACGATCTGGCAGGACCCAAGCCCTCCCCACACACCAGCTCACCAGTGGGAGGAAGAGAAACAGAGTGGGGAGGCACTCGAAGCCCAGGACTGCTAAACACCCACCTCTGGAGATCTGCTCTGGGAGCACAAACCCACATTACATGGTGCTCAGGAGATTAGGGGGTTTGGAGAGCAAAGACAGAATACTCAGAGAGATTTGTGGAGATTCCATCCAGTTGTGGAGAATAGGTACTCACAACTGGCCGCTCTGGGACAAAAGAAAGGTGGGCACTTTGAAAGGCTTCCCAATAGCGAGAGGGCCGCTAAAGGGGAAAGGATTACACAGAGCTTGCTGCTCAAGAGAAAGGATGGGTGGACAAAATCATCCAGGCACACTCAGCCCAGCAGGTTGGGAACTTTCAGGAGCTTCAGGTGCTCCGTGCCCCTGGCTGGCAATGCAGCACCTAGGCCACCCACTGTGATGTGCAGCGTACCACTCCTTCCTCCCAGCCAACACTGGTTCACAAACCTGCTGCCCCTGCCATTACACCAGACAAGCTGGAGAGTGGCCCCACCTATAGCAGCTACAGGGGTGTAGCATAGAGGCTTCTCCATGCACACTTAGCCCACTGGCGTTGGCAGTGGAGGCAGGCACTGCAGCCGGGAAGCAGGAAAGAGCTCTTTCCTCCCAGCAGGCATTGGTGCTGCGCACCTGTTACCGCTGCCATTGTTCCAGGGTCTGGACATCTCCAGAGAGCTTCTGAGCACTAGAGGGCGCTGTCTACATAAAGTTATTATTCCACAGTAATCATTAGAAATATGAAATGGCAAAAGAAACTGGTACAAACTGAAATCCCTCAAACATCAGAAAGAGGGCTAAGTGAAACTGAAATTACCAATCTTCTTGATTAAAAATTTCAAAATAAAAATCATAAACATGATCACAGAGCTACAGAAAAATAGTTAAGACCTCAGGGAAGACTTCAAGAAAGAGAAAGAAACCGAAACATACAATATCTGAAATGAAACATACAATGGAGGGATTTAAAAGCAGATTAGCTGAGGTAGAGAAGACGGTAAATGAAATAGAAATTAGAGAACAGGAATACAAAGAAGTTGAGGCACAGAGAGAAAAAAGGATATCTAGGAATGAAAGAAAGTAAGAGAACTGTGTGACCAATCCAAATGGAACAATATTTGAATTATAATGGTAAAAGAAGAAGAAAAGAGAGGAAAGGGATATAAAGTCTCTTTCAGGAAATAATTGCTGAAAACTTCCCCAATATTGGGAAGGAAATATTCTCTCAGGCCATTGAAGTGCACAAATCTCCCAACACAAGGGACCCAAGGAAGACAACACCAAGACATATAATAATTAAATTGCAAAGATCAAGGACAAGGACAGAGTATTAAAACCAGCCAGAGAGAGACAAAAGATCACATACAAAGGAAAACCCATCAGACTTCTCAGCAGAAACCTTACAGGCCAGAAGGCAGTGGAATGATGCATTTGGTGCAATGAAGTAGAACGGCCTCCAACCAAGAATACTCTATCCAGCAAGAATATCATTTAAATTTAATGGAGGGATTAAACAATTTCCAGATAAGCAAAAGCTGAGAGAATTTACCTCCCACAAAACACCTCTCCAGTGCATTTTGGAGGGACCGCTATAGATGGAAGTGTTCCTAAGGCTAAATAGCTATCACCAGAGGAAATAAAACCACAGTAAAGAAAGTAGAACAATTAATTACTAAGCAGAGGCAAAATCAAATCAACTACCCCAAAGTCAGTTAAGGGATAGACAAAGAGTACAAAATATAACACCTCATATATGAAGAGTGGAGGAGGAAGAAAAGAAGGGGGAAAAAAAAGAACCTTTAGGCTGTGTTTGTAATAGCGAACTAAGTGAGTTAAATTAGACTGTTAAAGAGTAAAAAAGCTATGCTTGAAACTTTGGTAACCAGGAATCTAAAGCCTGCAATGGCAATAAGTACATACCTATTGTTAATCACCCTAAATGTAAATGGAATCAGTGCACCTATCAAAAGACATAGAGTTACAGAATGGATAAAAAAACAAGACTCATCTATATGCTGCCTACAAGAGACTCACTTCAAACCCAAGGACATACACAGACTAAATGTGAAGAGATGGAAAAAGATATTTCATGCAAGCAAGAAGAAGAAAAAAACAGGAGTAGGAGTACTTGTATCAGACAAAACAGACTTCAAAACAAAGAAAGTAATGAGACAAAGAAGGACATTACATAATGATTAAGAGGTCAGTCCAACAAGAAGATATAACCATTATAAATATCTGTGCACACAATACAGGAACACTTACATGTGTGAAACACATGCTAACAGAATTAAAGGGTGAAACAGAATGCAGTGCATTCATTTTGGGAGACTTCAACACACCACTCACTCCAAAGGACAGATCAACCAGACAGAAAATAAGTAAGGAGACAGAAGCACTGAACAACACATTAGAACAGATGGACCTAAGGGACATCTACAGAACTCGACACCCAAAAGCAGCAGGATAGACATTACTCTCAAGTGCACATGGAACATTTTCAAGAATAGATCATATGCTAGGCCACAAAAGGAGCATAAGAAAATTCAGGACTGAAATTGTTCCAACCAGATTCTCAGACCACAAAACTATGAAACTAGAAATAAATTATGCAAAGAAAACAAAAAAGCCCACAAACACATGGAGGCTTAACAATATGCTCCTAAATAACCAATGGATCAATGACCAAATAAAAACAGAGATCAAGCAATATATGGAGACAAATGACAACAATAATTCAACACTGCAAAATTTGTGGGACCAGCGAAGGCTGTGCTAAGAGGAAAGTATATTGCAATACGGGCCTACCTCAAGAAAGAAGAACATTCCCATATGACCAGTCTAAATTCACAATTAACGAAACTAAAAAAAGAAGAACAGTTGGGACCCAAAGTCAGTAGAAGGAGGGACATTATAAAGATTAGAGCAGAAATAAATAAAATCGAGAAGAATAAAACAATAGAAAGGATCAATGAAAGCAAGAGCAAGTTTTTTGAGAAAATAAACAAAATAGATAAACCACTAGCCAGTCTTATCAAGAAAAAAAGAGAGTCTCCTCACATGAACAGAACCAGAAATGAGAAAGGAAAAATCACTACGGACACCACAGAAATACAAAGAATTATGAGAGGATACTATGAAAAAGTATATGCTAACAAACTAGATAACCTAGAAGAAATGGACACTTTCTAGAAAAATACAACCTTCCAAGGCTGACCCAGAAAGAAACAGAAAATCTGAACAGACCAATTACCAGCAACAAAATTGAACTGGTAATCAAAAACCTACCTAAGAACAAAATGCCTGGACCAGATGGCTTCACTGCTGAATTTTATCAAACATTTAGTGAAGACCTAATACCCATCCAAGGAGTAGAAGAAGAGGGAATACTTCCAAACTCATTCTATGAGGCCAGCATGACTCTAAGACCAAAACCAGGCAAAGACACCCCAAAAAAAGAAAATTACAGACCCATATCTCTGATTTACATAGATACAAAAATACTCAACAAAATATTAGCAAACTGAATTCAAAAATACATCAAAAGGATCATCCATCATGATCAAGTAGGATTTATTCCAGGGATGCAAGGATGGTACAACATTCGAAAATCCATCAACATCATCCACCACATCAACAAAAAGAAGGACAAAAACTCTCGACAAAATGGATATAGAGGGCAAGTACCTCAACATAATAAAGGCCATATATGACAAACCCACAGCCAACATTATACTTAACAGTGAGAAGCTGAAAGCTTTTCCTTTAAGATTGGGAAGAAGACAAGGATGCCCACTCTCCCCACTTCTATTCAACATAGTACTGGAGGTCCTAGCCACGGCAATCAGACAACACAAAGAAATAAAAGGCATCCAGATTGGATGTTAAACCATCCCTGTTTGCAGATGACATGATATTGTACATTAAAAAACCCTAAAGAATCCACTCCAAAACTACTAGATTTAATATCAGAATTCAGTAAAGTTGCAGGATACAAAATTAATACACAGAAATCTGTGGCATTCCTATACTCTAACAATGAACTACCAGAGAGAGAAATCAGGAAAGCAATTTCATTCACAGTTGCATCAAAAAGAATAAAACCCCTAGGAATAAACCTAACCAAGGAAGTGAAAGACCTATACTCTGAAAACTACAAGACACTTATGAGAGAAATTAAAGGAGATACCAATAAATGGAAACATCCCATGCTCATGGATAGGAAGAATTAATATTGTCAAAATGGCCATCTTGCCTAAAGAAATCTACAGATTCAATGCAATTCCTATCAAAATACCAATAGCATTCTTCAACGAACTAGAGAAAATCATTCTAAAATTCATATGAAATCACAAAAGATCCCAAATAGCCAAATCAATCCTGAGAAGGAAGAATAAAGCTGGGGGAATTACGCTCCCTGACTTCAAGCTCTACTACAAAGCCACAGTAATCAAGACAATTTGGTACTGGCACAAGAACAGGCCCATAGACCAATGAAACAGACTGTAGACCCCTGAAATAAACCCAACCATATATGGTCAATTAATATATGATAATGAAGCCATGGACATACAATGGGGAAATGACAGCCCCTTCAACAGCTGGTGTTGCCAAAACGGGACAGCTACATGCAAGAGAATGAAACTGGATTATTGTTTTACCCCATACACAAAAGTAAACTCGAAATGGATCAAAGACCTGCATGTAAGTCATGAAACAATAAGACTCTTAGAAGACAACATAGGCAAAAATCTCCTGACTATAAGCATGAGCAACTTCTTCCTGAACGCATCTCCTCGAGCAAGGGAAACAAAAGCAAAAATGAACTCATGGGACTACATCAAACTAGAAAGTTTCTGTACGGCAAAGGACACCATCAACAGAACAAAAAGGCATCCTATGGTATGGGAGAATATATTTGTAAATGAAATATCCGACAAGGGGTTAACATCCAAAATATAAAAAGAGCTTACATGCTTCAACACCCAAAAAACAAACAACCCAATTAAAAAATGGGCAGAGGATATGAAGAGACAGTTCTCCAAAGAAGAAATTCAGATGGCCAATAGACACATGAAGAGATGCTCCACATCACTAATCATCAGGGAAATGCAAATTAAAACCACAATGAGATATCACCTCACACCAGTAAAGATGGCCAGCATCCAAAAGACTAAGAACAACAAATGCTGGCGAGGATGTGGAGAAAGGGGAACCCTCTTACACTGCTGGTGGGGATGTAAGCTAGTTCAACCATTGTGGAAAGCAATATGGAGGTTCCTCAAAAAACTAAAAATAGAAATACCATTTGACCCTGGAATCCCACTCCTTGGAATTTACCCAAAGAATACAACTTCTCAGATTCCAAAAGACATATGCACACCTATGTTTATCGCAGCATTATTTACAATAGCCAAGATATGGAAGCAACCAAAGTGTCCCATCAGTAGATGAATGGATAAAGAAGAAGTGGTACATATACACAATGGAATATTATACAGCCATAAGAAAGAAACAAATTCTACCATTTGCAACAACACGGATGGAGCTGGAGGATATTATGCTCAGTGAAATAAGCCAGGTGGAGAAAGACAAGTGCCAAATGATTTCCCTCATTTGTGGAGTATAACGATGAAGCAAAACTGAAGGAACAAAATAACAGCAGACTCAGAGATTCCAAGAAGGAGCTGGTCGTTACCAAAGGGGAAGGGTGTGGGAGGGCGGGTGGGGAGGGAGGGAGAAGGGAATTGAGGGGTATTATGTTTAGTACACATGGTGTGGGGGATCACCGGGAAAACAGTGTAGCACAGAGAAGGCAAATAGTGAATCTGTGGCATCTTACTACACTGAAGGACAGTGACTGTATTGGGGTATGGGTGGGAACTTGATAATATGGGTAAATATAGTAACCACATTGTTTTTTCACATGGAACCTTCATAAGAGTGTATATCAATTATACCTTTATAAAAAATTAAAAAGAAAAAGCCCACAGACACATGGAGGATTAACAACATGCTCCTAAATAATCAATGGATCAATGACCAAATAAAACAGAGATCAAGCAATATATGGAAATAAATGAAAACAACAGCTAAATACCCCAAAATTTGCGGGACACAGCGAAGGCAGTTCTAGGAGGAAAGTATGTTGCAATATAGGCTTACCTAAAGAAAGAAGAACAATCCCAAATGAACAGTCTAAACTCACAATTAATGAAACTTCTTAGATAAAGAAGAAAAAATGAGGCCCTAAGTCAGTAGAAGGAAGGACATAATGGATCAGAGCAGAAATTAATAAAATCAAGAGGAATGAAACAATAGAAAGAATCAATAAAACCAGGATCTGGTTTTTCGAGAATATAAACAAAATAGATAAACCCCTAGCCAGACTTATGAAGAAGAAAAAGAGAGTCTACACACATAAAGAGAATCAGAAATGAGAAGGAAAATCCTACAGACACCACAGAAATACACAGAATTATTAGAGAATAACATGAAAAATTATATGCTAACAAATTGGATAACCTAGAAGAAATGGACAACTTTCTAGAAAAATATAACCTTCCAAGAAAGACCCAAGAGAAACAGAGAATCTGAACAGACAAATTACCAGCAATGAAACCGAATTGGTAATCAAAAACTACCTAAGAACAAAACCCCTGGACCAGATGGCTTCTTTGCTGAATTTTATCAAACATTTAGAGAAGACCTAATACCCATCCTCCTTAAAGTTTTCCAAAAATCAGATGAGGAGTGAATACTTCCAAACTCATTCTATGAGGCCAGCATCACTCTAATACCAAAACCAGACAAAGGCACCACAAAAAGAGAAAATGACAGACCTATATCCCTGATGAACATAGATGCAAAAGTACTCACCAAAATATTAGCAAACCAAATTCAAAAATACATCAAAAAGATCACCCATCATGATCAGGTAGCATTTATTGCAGGGATGCAAAGATGGTACAATATTCGGAAATCCATCAACATCATCCACCACATCAACAAAAAGAAGGATAAAAACCACATGATCATCTCCATAGATGCTGAAAATTCAATATCCATTCATGAAAAAACTCTCAACAAATGGATATAGAGGGCAAGTACCTCAACATAATAAAGCCAATATATGACAAACCTACAGCCAACATCCTACTTTACAGCAAAAAGCTGAAAGCTTTTCTTTTTAGATTGGGAACAAGACAAGGATGCCCACTCTCCCCACTTTTATTCAGCATAATACTGGAGGTCCTAGCCATGGTAGTCAGATAACACAAACAAATAAAAGGCATCCAGATTGGTAAGGAAGAAGTTAAAATGTCACTGTTTGCAGATGACATGATGTTTTACATAAAAAACCGTAAAGAATCCACCCCCAAAGTACTAGAACTAATAATTCAGCAAAGTTGCAGGATATAAAGTTAGTACACAGAAATCTGTTGCATTCCTATATACTAATGAGGAACTAGCAGAAAGAGAAATCAGGAAAACAATTCCATTTACAATTGCATCGAAAAGAATAAAATACCTAGGAGTAAATCTAACCAAAGAGGTGAAAGACCTATGTTCTGAAAACTATAATACACTCATGAGAGAAATTATACACCAATAAATGGAAATACATCCTGTGCTCATGCATAGGAAGAATTAATATTGTCAAAATGCCCATTCTTCCTAAAGCAATCTACAGATTCAATGCAATCCCTATCAAAACACCAATAGCATTCTTCAACGAACTAGAACAAATAGTTCCATAGTTCATATGGAACCACAAACGACCCTGAATAGCCATAGCAATCCTGAGAAAGAAGAATAAAGCTAGGGGATTATGCTTCCCAACTCAAGCTCAATACAAAGCCATAGTAATCAAGACAATTTGGTACTGGCATAAGAACAGACCCACAGATCAATGGAACAGAATAGAGGGCCCAGATATAAACCCACACATATACAGCCAATTAATATATGATAAAGGAGCCATGGATATACAGTGGGGAAATGACAGCCTCTTCAACAACTGGTGTTGGCAAAACTGGACAGTTACGTGCAAGAGAAGGAAACTGAATTATTGTCTAACTCCATGCACAAAAGTAAACTCAAAATGGATTGAAGACCTGAATGTAAGTCATGAAACCATAAAATCTTGGAAGAAAACACAGGCAAAAATCTCTTGAATATAAACATGAGCAATTTTTTCTTGAACACATCTCCTCAGGCAAGGGAAACAAAAGCAAAAATGAACAAATGGGACTACATGAAAGTAAAAAGCTGTGTACAGCAAAGGACACTATCAGTAGAACAAAAAGGCTTCCTACAGTATGAGAGAATATAGCAGATTCTTTAAGTGCATTGTCTTCAGTCCAATTATTTGTTTAATAGGTCTTTTATTTTGATAACTCTTACTGGTACCTTTTCAAAACTAATGTGTTCAATTTCTCAAGTACATGTGTATTCCAAACTCATTTTCCACTTCATATCCATGGTTTAATAAATACTGTAACTTCAAATGAAGGCATAGCCACACACCTAAGATTTGAAAAATCACTCTACCTTATAAAAGAAGCACAAATAGAACATTCTTCACTTATCTGCTCATTATTATTTCCTGGTTAAGACTCAGAGTTTCTAATTAGCTTTTCTTTCAACATTCAATATAATTCACCTGATTAAAATATACAATATAATTGTTTTTGGTATATTCACAGAGTCATTCAACCATCACCACAATCAATTTTAGATAATTTTCATTACCTCAAAAGAAAGCCCTTGTACTCCTTAGCCATCACTCTGTCTCTCATTCCCTCTCTCCCCAGCCCTGGGCAACCATAATCGACTTTCTGTCTCTGTGGATTTGCCTATTCTGAACATATCATATAAATGGAAACACAGAATATGTGGTTCTTTGTGACTGGCTTCTTTTACTTAGCATAATGTTCTAATCAGTTTCTGAGACAGATACCGTGTATATGCCCTCAAAGTTGCACCTGGTGTGTGTGGCTCCCTCCATCTCTGCGTCTGCATTGTTCTGAAGTAACATTCTGACCCAGGTAGCATGCATTTAAGGCCAATGTTTTCACTCCTAATTGCCTGTTCAGGGTTTTTTTTTTCTTTTTGGAGGTGGAGTGCATATAGATTTTGGATGGAGATTTTTTTCTTTGGATATAGATTTTTGCCTTTGGATGAATACAGTCACGAGGAGGATTGATTTGGACATCATAATTATATCAGTTGAATTCCCAAACTAAGGATAAATAAAGCACCTTTAATTATTTATAGTTTGCCCATACAAGGTCATTAATGCACAGTTGTCTCATCTGAACCCAGAAAGTTGGACTTCATGGGTGTTATTTAGCACAACGAGTTTAGCGATCCCTCTGAAATCTAACCTATATAGATCTCTCTCTTCTAGACTAGATTTTTTGTTTGCCCCCTACAACCCACACCAAGATTTCTCTAACACCACTCAACCATACTAAGCCTTAAAATGCACCCTGTATTTAGCACCAGAACTCAAGACACGAAATAAGCGCTTTTTATTTCAAGCTTTTGTCATTTATTTTGACTTAAAGCAACTTGAAGTCTTCCTTAATGTAGCTTTTAAAAAAATATGTGCAGAAAATAGTACATTCTTTGTGCCATCCTTTAATAAGCAAAATTTTAAAATCTTAATATTTTACTAGTTTTATATAAGATTTTCCTATTACATAGAAATCCCTGAATTGCAGCTAGGCAAAAGCTATTTTAATTTTACTATTTTAATGCATTGGATATAATATCATTCCCTAACCTTTCAGTTCAAAGCCAATGCCATGAAAAAGAACTGTGTAGGTTTGTTGTGCTACTATCACAATTTTGATTCCTGAATTTGTTTTTAAGTTTGTTTTGATGAAAGTTCTGGGATAGAAAACTAACAGTTCTCTCTCTCTGTGTTTGTGTCTGTTTGATGTGAAAAGCACTATTACTAAAAAGCGACACTGAAGTACATTAATATGAAACATACATTGCACATTTGTTAACATTGGAGTATGTTAATGTGAAAGGAAATAATTCACATGTTTGCATGCAGTTCAAATTACCTGAAATAAATACCATGTGCCATACCCAGTAAGAAATTTGTGTCAGTGACCCATTCACAACAATGTATGAGGGCGTAGATATTTCAGTCTTTTTTTTCACTGATGGGTGACCAAGTACTATTTCGGGCACACAGGAGTCATTTGACAAATTGATGTATTTATTGAATGAATTCCTTTAGGATAAACTTGTTAACCCAGCATCTTATGCCCTTTATAGTCTGACTCTTATTTGTATTTCTCATGTAAACCCCATGGATATAATAGCAAAAATTTGCTTTAACCAAATAGCTCTGTACGTCGCCGCAGCAGCCCTCTGTGATGGTCCTCTGAGCATGGAGATTATGGGTAGGACGGGGATCTTGTAGAAATGAAGGCGACGTACAACTGGCCCAGAGCAATGGAGGGAGTAGGGTGGGAATTAGGTAAGCAGAGGAGAGAGAATTCTAGACCGAAAAAGCAGAACCTGCATAGATCCTTCCTGTCCTCTAGAAATGTATTCTGACTTCACTAAATCCATAGGTCGTCAAACACAGAGACACATGCTCCGTATTTTCCTAAAAAATGCCCTTGTGCATTTGATCTGTTTAGGTGATTAGACGTATATTAGAGTCTGATTAATTATCTCTAGCCCTTGCCTCTACACCCTTCTACCCATTCTGCTCTGAGTGGCTCAGCAGACTTTACTCTCTGTCTGTAGGGGTCAAACATGAAGCGGCCTATGGCCTAGGCAGTCCCAGACAGCCGGTCTAATATCTGAACTCTTAAAACATTCGAGGTTAGATTTTTCCTTTCACTAAATGCTTCACAAGTACTTAACTTTACATGAGAATACTTTCAATTTTGTGTCTATTATTTCATTTTGGTTTTTTTTTTGTTTGTTTGTTTTTTACAATTTATTTTATTTTAGTATCATTAACCTACAATTACATGAGCAATATTGTGATGATTAAACTACCCCCTTCATCAGTCATTTTGTGTTTTTAATATTTAGTCTCTCACAATGATCACTTAGCAGCTAACTTCAGCAATTAATACAATTTTAATTCTATCAAAAACTTCATAGCGGGGCCATGGGGGGAAGAAAGAGAAAGAGAACCTGGGGCGACTTTGGCTTTTCCCATCGGGGCTCCGGCACAGCCGGCACTGGGGCAGCCCTGGCGGGCACAGCCGGCACCTGGGGCAGCCCTGGCGGTCTGGTGGTACCGTGTGCGTGCCTCCTGGCGGGGGCTGGTCAGCACTGGTGGACTCGTCAGTGACCTCCCTCCTGTGGGCGCCGCCGGCCTCCAGTGTCACCATGATTCAGCCTTCAGGCCCTCCGCTGGTCTGCTGGAAAGCACCCAGGAGAAGCCAATTTAATAGACGGGAGGGGGCGAGCTGCCCGGCCGCTGGTGTGCACGACTGTGCTGAGCTGGCCCGGGTTCGAGGGCAGCTCTCTGCTTGATGGCGTGGGGAGTTTAATTCTGACAGGCCACAAGGGGCGCTGGGCCCGCTGTGGGGCAGAGAGGACCCCAAGGGAAGCCGGGGAACAGTTCTGGTTGGCACTGGTTTCAGTTTCTGATTTCAAAGCCCTGAGGGTCAGAGAGAGGCCTAGGGCACTTGTTTCACATTTGCTTCATTTTTCCCCAGGAGTTTCTTCAGTGAATTCTCACCACAGGTGGTGGAACTTGAGGAAGGCCACGAAAATCATTACCACTATGTTCTAAATAGGAGATTTGCACTGGATGGATTTCTGTAACTACGGCGGCGCACAGCATTTGTAGCCAGTAATCCACAACCATGACCTGACCAATCTTATTAAGTCATAAAAATAGCAAATGATATTTATGAGGCCACTTGTTAGTGCCAGGCACTCTGCACACCACCTTATGTGCTTTATCTCACTTCATTGGTGCACCATGGTCAACATGGTGGGGCGGGGGGGTCCCATTTTGCAGATGAGAAAAATAAGCCACAGCCCACCTGAGCCCAGGTAGGTCTTGATCCAAGCACAGGCCCTTGATTACACCCTATATGGCCTCATCAAATCTGAACGGTCTGGCGGACCCCATGGGCTTTGCCGTGAAGCCAAGGACAAAGGGGGAGCAACGGTGACCGACCTTTTCAATTCAGGCAAAGGTGGGTGGAGGTTTTTCCTTTTGTGATCGGGCCAACAAGCTCTGGCTCTGGCTTTGGCTTGGCTCTAGCCGGGGGCAGGTAACCTTGAAAGAATTATTGTCATGGCTTCAGTTATGTCCCATTACCAGGCTGCAAGCACACCTCACCAGATATTTGTGTCCATGAAAATGGTTCTCTGTAAGTGGTATTATTGCAAGTTGAATGTAGTAGAGGGCTAATGAAGGAATTTAAAGGACTCCTCCAATTTATATTGTGAGCAGTTCTAGCTTTGCTTTGGACATGGCTACCAGGGTTCCAAGAATCATCATTGGATAGCATCAGAAAAGCTGATGTTGGCATGAAAGTTCACTGAAAAATGCTGATTCTGGAGAACAGACGCCTTCCAAAGTGTTTCTCAGAACTACCTAGTCAGAAGGCAATCTTTGCTACCTTGCTGTGTCTTATGCTGCAAAGTGGTGATGGTGGGGCCAGGAGGAAGGGATCTTTAAAAGACACTGAGCCCTTTCACAGCAGCTCGGGACAGTCACAGTGTTTGCAGTGTGCAGACACCGGGACCCTTGGCGTCCCTGTCCTGGGAAGGGAGGAAAGAGGTCCCGTGGCGCTCTCTGTCTGGATCTACAGTGCTCATTTTCTTCAACCTTCCTCCCCATAAGAATCCAGTTGAGGTGTGGAAATCACATGCTTTGGCCAGGTAATGCATGAGGCTCTCTGGAGAAGTCTGGGGACAAGTACATGAAACCCGTGTGATGGCTTCTCAGGGCTTAATGTGAGCACACAGGTAATTAAAATCAAAGGCAAAACCTAAGCATTCCCCTGAGGGCCCTAGAGTGGTGTGAAGGATGCAAAGACTTTAGACTGGAAAGCACTTCACGGTGGTGGCAACATCTCAGAGAAACTTTTTAAGATGACCAGGACTTTGTCGAATCAGCAGAAAGTATGTATGCACTTTAATCAGAATTTATCTTTTGATACAGAGAACCACACAAATGGTGACATGGAGACGTTGGTTGATATAATTTGGAAACACTGTAGTTTTTGTTGCTTGGTCAAACCATGCAGAAAATGATGCTGAAAGGTAGAACGGTGCCATAATGGAAAGGGCCTTAAATCCCAGGCCTGGAAGTTTTAATATAATTTAATTAGCAATGAGCACCCATGGAGAGATTTATCTTCTTTTGCCTCGTCCCCCCTTTGTTTTCAGAGGATGGTCTTGCCTTATAATTCATACAGACCAGAGGAACCTTAAGACCCCAAATTAACCTTGATCTCTTCTCCCTTAAAACAAAAGAATAGAACAAAATGAAAAGACATGTCCCACTGTTTCCCAGCTCAGTAAATGGCACGATTGCCATTGTGCTGGTGAACTGTGGATTACTGTGGTTTCCATATCACCAAATCGGAATATCCAATTTAAGAGGGCTTGATCATCAAAAGAGCAATCTATTACAAATTCCAGATATTCTGCCTGAAGTAAATCACATATAAAATGAGTTCACGCGTGTTAGTGCAATATTCATGGAAGGTGGACGGGAAGCATGAAAAATCTAATCTTGGCTGAGTCCTCATGCTGAGATGTGGGTGTCACCCTGCGGAATCATCAGTTTGGTGGTTCCAAGCCCCTTGGGTGGCTGGGGATTTCTGCAAAATCTATTTCAAGCTCTACCTTTGGAATGTAAATCTGAGGAGGGTCGGGGCTCTTAATTCCCTGGGACTAGTCCTTCAAGAGTTTTTGGCCTCTATTTTTGAGATACAAAAGGCACAGTACTTTACCTGTCCCGAGTCAGAGGCTTTTCTGCATCTCTGAAAGGAAGCCTGAAGAGGATGTGCTCCCTTGTTCCTAAGGAAGGTGTGGAGTGAGCTAATGATTTTTGTTTGTTTGTGTTGTCTCTGATTTTGCTTTTCCCCCTGGAATTTGGATGAACAGTGATTGATCATAATTTTGCACACCCGGTAACCTAAGAGCGTACCACAGAGCACAGGCCCAGCAGATGTGTGTTCCTGAGGAAATCTAATTCCAAACTTCTCTTCACAGCAAGTGAGAAACAGATGGTGGTGGTGTGCAAGGAATCCCCAGTGGAGTATCTCCAGCCTTTCAAGGACAAACTGGAAGAGTTCTTCCAGAAAGGTAGGAAGTTGTGTCCGCTGCACACACACGATACTCTGGAGCATCCTCCACGCTGTGGAGCTTTCTCTGAGCCCACTGCCCCAGCATCCCTGCCGGTCATCAGCAGCTCCAGTGACTCCAGGAGTCCACATCTCCACGGTGGTTACATACACAATGTAAAGGCATGTCCTGCACTTTCCTATCACCTTTCTAATCCATTTTCATATTTTAAATCCTTTAACATTACTCCTATTTTCATAAACTTTGAGGAAAGACTTTTCTTTTTCAGAATGGGAAATTGGGGCCAGGTGAATGTCCGCACCCAATCGCTTGGTACCCATCAAGCGATTGGTACTAACCCTTTGGGGTTAGTAGATGGAAGGGATACATATGTGATCTAGGACTTATTTAGAAATCTTACCAAGTTATGTTCCTTCCTCCATGATTTTGGCAGGAGTTGGGAACTCTGGTTGGTCTCTCTTAGTGAACATGGAAGTTTAATGCCTTTGGATATTTCCTATTCTAATTTCCCAAGTGCAGCTAAAGATATGCAACAGAAACAAGTGTGGTGCACAAACGTCCAGCTATAAAGTAAATAAATCCTGGGGATGTAAGGTATAGCATGGTGACTGTAGTCAGTGATACTGTGTTGTGTATTTGAAAGTTGCTAAGAAAATAGATCTTAAAAGTTTTCATCACAAGAAAAAATATATGACTTTGTGTGTTGACAGATACTAACTAGACTTATTGTGGTGGTCATTTCACAATATACACGTAAGTCATACTGTATATCTGAAACTAATATGCTGTATGTCAATCATCTCAATAAAAAAAGTGTGAGGTAGTTAGAGTGAACTTCCATCTTTTCTAGAGAATATTCATCTAGGAACCTTTAGGGATATATCAACACACTGTTTCTATTTATTAATAAGGCCTCATGATACCAGGCCATCAACAAAAGACCATTGAGGAGGGTGAATCCATAACGTACAACCAAACCACCTGGGGGATTGCAGGGAAACTCTTGGTCCGTAAATCAGAGCAACTCCATTCCAGCCGCTCCCGGGACGCAGAGGTCATCACTCCCTTGCTCCCCGATGAGGGCTTGTTTGTGTTGAAACAGTAGGCAGAGTTCTCTCTTGGCCATTGCTGAATCTCATATACTATAGAAGTGATGCTGTCAGACAAGGTGCCCTCTTGAGAGCAAACAGTGATAGTACCATGTGTCATGTGACTAAAATTAGGTGGGTTTTATATGTGGCTTATCAAAGTTAGATGCATGGTTTTATGATTATACCATGTAAATATAACCTAAATGGCCTGAAGAAAAGCATGAAATATTTTCTTTGCTGACCCCCAATTAATAATTTCTGCTCTTGGCATATGTAGAATTAATTTGAAATGAGGCTCATGTTTACTTAGATTCCATTTTTATTTTTAATTGCTATTATTCTATGTCTGGAAAATTCTGCTATGTGTATATCTGGGTATTATCTCCCTAGATGCTGTGGCCTTATTATAATCCTTTCTCTTTGAACCAGATAGCATCTTAAAACTTATATTGTGAATTTTACTCTTTTCTTGTTGGAAAAAGATATACATGAACAGATTTAGAACCCTGAAAATCTTCTTTATTGCCTTGGAAAAGGAATTTGCAAATCATCATTTGGGATTATATGTTAGCTTCTTCTCTGCTAGGTTTCTCAGGAAACTTCCATTCTGTTCTGAGAGAGGGAACTGAGTTGAGGCAAACTGGACCTCTTTGCTCGAGGGGAGCAAAGGTGTGGCCACAGCAAAATGTTCAAAGAAAGCCCTGGAGGCAGTGGTTCCTCAATCCTGGCTGCATCCTAGAATCACCTGGGGGAGATTTTTAAAATCTTGCCAGCTGATCTCCAGACCTACCATCCGTGGGGCCGCAACCAGGCATCAGCATTGTTTTTTAACCCCCCAGGTGAATCACTCCCTGTGTGCGGCCCTGGTTGAGAACCACTCTTGTCAAGCTTAGTTCACCTTTGAAATGTGTATTCAAAGATGTGTATTCAGAGCCACTGTATGGTAGGCATTCCTTGTCCCTCTCTCAAGGACTGTCTATTGGGAAAGATCTATCATAGAATGCAGGACTCAGCTCTCCTTCAACCAGCCTTGCGAAGGGAAGATGGGAAAGACATCAGGAATAACCTCAAGTCATGGTCAAAACAAAATCAGCCCAAACACAGCACAAGAATTTAAAGTAAAATCACGAAATTTAAAAATACAGAAATAAAATATTATAGGAATCTTAAAGAGTCCCAATATTGTGTGGTGAAAAGAGCCACTGTTGGAAATAATCTGTTACTGTTAGTACTTCACTGAGTTGGTCAAAAATCAGTCTAGAATCATACTGTCCAATATATGTGGCAGGCACTAGCCGCATGCCACTGTTGAGCATATGAGATCCAGTTTGAGAGGTGCTGTGGGGGTAAAATACACATCGAATTTTGAAGACTTAGGGCAAAAGAACACACAAAATATTTCATTTCTGATTTTTATATTGATAGTAATAAAATAATATTTTGAATATATTGGGTTAAAAAATAAAATATGTTATTAATTTACCTTCTTATTTTAGTTTTTAAGCATGGCTACTGGAGAATTTTAAATGATATTTGTGGCTTGCCTTATATTTCTGTTGTGTAGGGCTCGCCTAGAGCCTCGATCCCCTGGCCTTCCTCGTCTCCGTCCTTCACTCTCCTCTTTACATCGTGGCTCTGCCTTCTCAGCCTGAATCTCGGGTTGCTGTGGTGCAGTTTCACCAGCTAGCCCTTCCCCACTTTGGCTCTGGGCCTGGCCATTGTTTGGCTCTCAGGGAGGGGTGGGACGTGTAACTGAAGGAGGCGGCAGCGTGCTACTTCATCAGGCCGCTCTATGGTTCAGGGGTGGGGGGGTTGCCCAGTTACAGTATATATAAGTGGAATAACTCTTCATTGCTGTGGAATTCTAAACAGTGGTCCATTTTTCCTGTGGATGTTTCACAGAAATTATAGGATTTTCCTTCTTCCATAAATATGCTTTATCTACCCTGGGTAATCAAATTTTTATGGCAACTGTCATACAATATAGTATCTTGTCTAATGTCCCATTCATTGGAAGGAACACCTTTATTGTAAGTAGTACAAAGAAAGAAAAATTGTTGGCATCTACACCATGATGTGTCACAGATTGTAGGATGTACCCCTAATCAGAGATGCTAAAATTTGAAAATTCGATCAATTTTAAAGTTGACGTAACATGCACTACTTTTAAGCCTAAAGAACCAGAATGAAGGCATGCTTGACACTTCCAGGTAAGCAGCAAAGGGGATGTTTTTGTTCAAATTCGGGAAAAGCAAAGAGAGTGTAATGCTGGCAGCAATGACAGCTAACATGTGCCGAATGTGGTTCATGCCAGACACCGTGGGGGGAGATCGTCTCTCTTATTTAGGCCTCCTGACAACCCTCTGAAGCAAACAGCTTTTCACCCTGTTGTACAGATGAGGAAACTGAGGATTAGGAATTCTCTGTAGACAAGTTATGAAGGGCATTCCAGATAGAGGAAAACACCGCAAAGCACGAGATGAAAGACATGATGTGTTTGGGGAAGGCAAGAGGCTGAGTGCGGCTGGATCACAGGGCAGATGGGAAGAACACCGGACCAGAAGGAGGAGGAAGGTCACGTGGTGACTTGCTGAAGAATGCGAGCTTTGTCTCACAGGCAAGGGAGAGCCTTGGAAAAGTAGTATGCATGTGAATGACATGGTCGCGCTGGCTTTGTTTCTGTATGCAGGATCATTTCGCTTTTTGTTGTTTGTTGTAAGAGCAATATAAAGAAGAGTCGGATAGGAAAAGACTGGAAGGCAGTCTCTCAAGCTGTTCTGCAATAGTCTAGCCAAATGACGCTAAGAACTTGAGCAAAAGTGGTCACAGTAAAACCAGCAAGGGAAGGGATGTGTTTATCAAGCTTTTAGGAGTTATAGCACTAGGTAAGCCACTGGAAGCACAAAAACAAGAGAAAAGGATAATTCTGCTTTTTCTTGCTTGGATAACTGGCTTGATACTGATGAAGAGAACCAGATTTGGGATGGAAAACAATAAGGTAAACTCTGGACATGCTGGTTTGACATATGACTGAGGTCCGCAGATAGAGATGCCCGGCTCACAGGAGAGGGTACTGGATGAGAGTTTAGAGGGCAGCAGTTTAAGTCGTAGGAATGAATGTGAAAGCCCAAAGAAAAGATGTAGACTGAGAAGGTCCCTGAAGTATCAGAGTGTCTGACGCAGGGTAATAACCATAATAGAGAAAAGATGCTTCTATACTTTCATAATATTTGAGTATTTGGCAAGAAAGCCAGTTTTCTAATTAGGGGTCTTATCACTCATAAAGTCTTAAGCAATCGCGTTCTTTATGCCTGAGAAGTCACAAACATGTGTTGTGACTCAGTTGATTCATGGTTAGGCTAATATTTATAAAAGTTGCAATTCAGTTCTTCTAACGTTCATAATTTAGTTTTTCTTTTGCAAATCATATCCTGTTGCCACATTCAAGTGAAGATGATGTGTTTGTCTTTATGTCTTTTATCACCCTTCCCTTCCAAAATGCCCTTAAATAGCATTATTTGACAAAATTGTGGTGACTGTTCTTGACTAACTTCATTTCCTGTGCAAAATAGAAAGTAATTTTAATAACACCACTTTTCAGAGTTGCAATCCCCTTGGCATCTAAGCCTTTTTTCCTTACATGGTTTTTCTTTTCCACTGCCGGCTCTTGTTGATTCCAGTTTACGGCTCAGTTCAGAGTAGCCTTGTGCAGACATTACTCGAGCTCATGTTTTCTCACCCTCAGATCAAACATGGTCATAATGATATGGCCTTCAAAAATGTGATGCTCACATTAAAAGTCCCCATAAACATGGCAGGGATCCTGTAATTGAAAGAAGGCGCTGAGCGACTGATTAGATCCCAGGTATAGATCTTGTAGGTGGTCTTTGCATGCTGTTAAATTGGTCATTTGTATTTATAGCTTTGGCAGGGAGGGCTGGAACCTAAACTGGTGCTAATACCAGCGCTCTCCTACACTTGGCCTTATCTCATTCTCCACTAACTTTACCTGGCATCCATGCGTGGAACCATGTCAGAATGAATCTGAGTGAACCATGCTACTCCAAGTTTATCAAACTGTCCTCTAAGTTTCTTTGACCAGCTGAGATTAGAGATAATCTTAATGGCAAGAAACTGTTTTCTAGTTAAAAATTAATAGATAAATTTACAAGACTAAAAAACAAACAAAACAGTAACTGATATCCCATATTGAATGCAAACAGAATGAACTAAGAGCTAAATACTCCATGAGAGCTGCAACTGTCTGTCTGGTCCGATTCACTTTTTCAGCCCATCATAATGTAGGCTCAGCCTGGCCCATGAAAGGTATTAATAATTAGTTGTAGAATTAATAAACAGTCTGAATCTTGTAAAGTGCCTAGAGGCTATTTGTTTTCCTCTGTGTGTTCCCTGTTTAAATCCTTTCAGAATAGGTAAATCGTGCCGATTCAAATCTGGAGAGATGCATTGTGGGTCTATAATGCAGGTCTGTGGTCAAACCTACTTGACATCAAAATACCTTTCCTATGTCAGTTATGCATATAATCCATTCTTAATAAATACATAGCTCAGATTAGATTGACAAGGGCCATAATTGAACTTGTAAACTATAGAATAAGA
The DNA here is from genome assembly GCA_029783875.1 of Phataginus tricuspis. NCBI lineage: Eukaryota > Metazoa > Chordata > Mammalia > Pholidota > Manidae > Phataginus > Phataginus tricuspis. The sequence continues at coordinate 21,969,637 of JAQQAC010003584.1, read as the reverse complement.
GCAGGTTGTTAGGTAAGAAAGAAAGGCACATGAGTCAGCATATTCAAGCATTAAGGTCACAGAGGTCAGAAAGGGTTAGTGATCTGGACAGTAAGATGTGAGAGGGGAAATCATTCTTACATTCTCTCCAGAGCTTGTGGAAGGACGAACTATGGCTGGGGGGATGTACACTCTGTATGGGCCAGACCAGGCTGTTGTATACCTTCCTACTACTCGAAAAAGTGTTAGCCCGGATGGTCCCCAATAACATCAAATGGCCAAGAATTAAGATAATCTGTTGCGATTTCTGGGTCACTGAAGCAAGAGAGCAGTAATCAGAATGTGGAGAAAGCTATTTTATCAGAGGCTTATAAAGCAGGCTTTTATCTGAGAGGATTAGTTTGAATCAGTTTTTATTTTGTTTTCTCTTTTCCCCCCAGAAATTCCTGCAAAGAACACAACTCCCCCACCCCTTCCCACTGAAATCAGTGAAGTAAGTTGTGCTCCACAGAAGCAGGCTTTTAGTAATTCTGAAGTTTTTATACATGATGCTGAGCCATAATTGCACTATTTAGCCTTCCTATCATGACTGCATGCCCACTTTTTGATTAAAAAGAATTTTTTGTTTGTTTAAGTATTTTGAATATAGCAAACAGAGCATTGTGCTTGAAGTTAGAAGATCTAAGTTTAATCCATACTTTTACCTCTTAACTTTTCTGTGTGACTTTGGGCAGGTTTTTAAATTTCTCTGAGCCTTTTTTTTTCTTGTCTGGAAAATGGGAATTGCAGGATGTACTGTGTGGTGTCGTCATGAAGATTAAACAAGACGACATACACCAAAACCGTCACGTGAGCTTTACGGTAGGCAGCATCAGTAAATACAATGTATTGTCTCAGAGTGCGAGTATTACCCCACCACCCTCTGTAGCACCAGCTGGCTGAAAGTTCCCCTCAAGCTTTCAGCTGGGAGGGTGCTTCTTGGCTTCAGCAGAGCCTCGTTTCATCTTTGCAGCAGTTCTCTGAAGCTGATTTTGTTCTTCCCAACTTTCCGGATACGGAAACTGAATCTGAGAATTTCAGTAACTTACTCAAGGTCAGTGTGATCTCAGTCCCAGGGTTGGTACTGTGTTATCCTAATAACTTGGAAAATAACTTATTTTCTCTATGTCTCAAGACCCTTGTGGGTAACTAGAAATAAGCATTTTTTTCTCACCATCGAAATGAGAAAAACATGAGAATAACAGACTTGCCTGCCAGGGACTCCATTCCTGGAGTGTTAATAGACCCCCATTCTACCTTCCCCAACAGAAACAGGAAGTTCCATTTGTACTGTGAAAGGCATTGTGGTGACAAGTAGTTAAGTATTTTATGGAATCAGTATTGAGCTCTGCATTCTTGCGTTAGAGTTGTTTTCATGATAAATTGCTTCATGTAATTGTTGGCTGCCACCACTTGGTCTTTGGATTCTTGACAACTATCAGCGAGGCTTTAATCAGTGATTGATTGCAGTTGCTATCACATGACTTCTCTTTGAATTACTCAGTTATTGTCTCTTCATGGTGGAAGAACTCAGCACCTAGACAGCCTTCTGGGAGTTATTTTGCAGAATACATATTATATAATACACAGTTTCGCAGATAGCGTATGACTCTGAAAGGTCTCTTCATTCTTTCAAATAATACGGCTCTGTTTCTTCTGCTGAGTTCATTTTGCTTTAGAAGAACTGTGGCAGCCCAGATTTGGAGCCCAGGACTGAACGAGATAATGTTATGTGGAGCGTTTAGCATAGAACCTGGCACTGTGTTAAGTCAGCAGCTGCTGCTACTGTTAACGTTCTCGGTCCTCTTATCACAATCTTAACAAGATGGCTCAGAGAGTGGAGATGAGAAAATCATTCACAGAAGGTGTTACTTTCCCAATGGTATAAATCACTGCGGTTCTGAAATCAAATGGTAATTAATAAATAATTACAATAAAGGTCTCAAGTACTGGAAGGGAAATCATGCTCATCTCCTCTGAAAGAAAGCCAAAAGCAATGAACATAAGCTGGATTTTCCTAGGACCTGAGGCTTTTTGTTGTAATAATTTGTCAATCATAATGCATGTAATTAGAGTGAAAAAAAGGGTAACTAGAGTTAGTATAAATTAAAAGGTACCAGGTGCTCATGGAACTTTTCTACAGAACTGATTTCTTTCACATTAAAGTATTTTATTTTAAAGCTAATTGAAATTTCTGTAGTTGCATCTTAATGATATAAAGTATTTACATGATTCCTTTAAAGATGGCATGCCTACGGATCTGTGTCATGGCAGCCCAAATCAACAATATCACCACCACTGGCCTCTGAGTTGAACTGCAAACACATGATTCTTGGGAGACACACAGGCCGCGACTGGAAGTGGTTGAAAATGACAGTCAACACCACTAGTAAACAATGTTGTCCTTAATAATCACTAATCACTGGAACATTCAAACTCTGCTGTCTAGCAGATGGGAGAATAGTGAGACTTAGATAGGCTGCAACCTGAGGCTAGAGAATGTGATCATCTAATTCCTTAATCTTTTCATTGATCTTTTGACTTGAAAAGAAAGATATCTACCTTTCTCTACCAGTTTTTATATTTAACTTTTGATTGATTTCTAGTGTTTTTCTTCTGAAAATTAAAAATAGATCTTTGAGTAGATCATGATTGCTTTTTCACTACAGGATATATGCAATGTCAGTTCATGTCCTTTCATAAACTTAACAAAGTCTGAGTGCTTAGTTTCTTTAAGTGCCAACCCTTGACAGTACATGCTCACTCCACCTCAGAGTCTGGCACTGGGACCTTTGTCATTTACCACTTCCTCTCTTCCCCTAGCTTCTACAGACTTGTTGACATTCTAATTATTCACTGAAATGAACAAATATTCTGCCTACTGAGCTCATCTCACCATCCCAGTTCCTTTTTGAAATAAAGAATATGAAGTAATTGTAATAATTCTAAGGGAGTGTAATATAGTCAAATAGGTAATGCAGAAACCCACTAAAAAAAACTGAAGCTGCTGTTCTTCCCAGGAGGGCACTGTTCTTCCCTTAATATCTTCCCTTGGATTTCATGATTCTAGGATTAAGCCTAATTGCTAACATAATATATGTGCGTGATCATCTGCTTTCTTAAGCTTAAGCTTCCTCTGGCATTCGCTCCCAGTCTGTAGTCATGGCTGTGGCATTAGTTGTAATTGGTCTGAGCTTCATGTGGTGAAATAAGTTCCAACATGTTGATAGCAATTAATGAAGCTAGAGAGCCCTGGGCAAGGTTCAAGGGAAGGGTTTTGCATCTCTTTCAAGTTGTTTTCTTACTGTTTCTGTTGTAGTCTCACAGGAGACTGTAGTGAAAAGAGGACTGGCTTTAGAATTACACAGACCTGAGTTCAAATCCCTTCTCTAACTGTCTGACCTTGGGAAACTTACCAAAGAAAGCTGAGTTGTCTCATCTCAAAGACAGAGGTAATAACACCAATACTGTAAGGTTACTGTGATAATCAAATCAGCCACCATATGTCTGCCTCCTCATACAATATCTAACACAATTATATGCATAAATATTTGTTCCCTGCCTTCCCTTTACCCTCCTTATGTTCCCTTGTGCTTTTCTATGAGTTATATTTCTTAAGCAAAGTCAGATTTAGTTTCATCTAAGATACACTCTTGACCATGGGTCCTCCTTTTGCCATACAAGCACAGATACAGCTGTTACAACTATTCATTAAATACTTGCTGAAGTCTTACTATGTTCTAGGCCCTGTGTTATTTTCTATTGATACAATGATAAGCAAAATAAACACAGTCTTTTCCTCTGTAATTTATGTTTGCCAGTGAAAATAATAGCCTGTTGTCATTAGGAAGCCATAAGGCGTATTCTGGATAACTTTTGCTGCACAATCAATCACCTCAACATCAATCTGGAATCAACATAAGCTTGAATCAACAACTTATCACTGTCTCTCACAGGTCTGCCGGTTGACTAGACTCAAATAGGTGAATCTTGCCCTGGCTTCCCCCAGAGCCCCACCAAATCAGTGCTCTGAGAACCCAATACTTCATGCACTTGACATGGGGAAGACTTCACTCCATCGTTTCCCTAGGGACAAATGGCCCTTCCCTACAGACCTTATTGTTTCACATTATGCTGGAGTCAGAAGGTGGCTAGATTTGGAATCATCTGCTGACTTCTTCATACACCTGTCTGTATCCTGGGCTGGATGGCAGGCATGAGTGGGGGTTGACTGCACATCTATAAATCCATGTGGTCTGTCCGCATAGCTTGCACTTCCTCTTAGCATGGTGGTCTTGGGGAGTTAGACTTCTTACTTGGTAGCTAGCTCTTTCCAGAGCAAATGAGCCAACAGAAAGGCAATAGACATGGCCAATCCTTTTAAAGGCTAGGGATAAGCCATTGTGTCTCTTTTGGCCAAAGAAGTCACAAGCCAGCTCAGTTTCAAGGGAGTGGAGCAATAGATTCCACTTCTCAGGAGACAGCAATGCATATGTCCAGGGAAGGAAAGAACTGATGGTAGCCACCCTGAAGGCACACTACCATTGTGTCTAACGGATTCTTCCTAAGTTTTATTTTCCTTGATATCTAGACTCTTAACTAGTTGGTTATGGCTTTTATTTGACTTAGTCCATCAAGATTTACAAAGCTGATCACTAGTGCTTGCCCTAGGAAAAGGGATCAATTTTGTATTTGGGGTCAGATAAACAGCAAAACAAATGTGTTTGCTGTGGTCCTTATAACTTCTTCAGGGCAGATAGTGTTTCCAGGGAATGAGATTTCATCATTCACCTCAATCTCTTCTTATTTCTCTGTGTTAGTACATGGGAAGAAATAAACAGCCTCATAAGTAGTAGCCTCACAAAACCTATCTTTCCACACGACTGCCATGTTACACACCTATTTTAGCACATGAGAACCATCACCATGAACCAGGATATTTCCTGGAACTTCACAGAAAGCCCCATTTGCCGCAGTTTCTGCTCCTTTTCTTTTGAGATTTTTCTTCTTGGTTTTGGAGCCCCCCCACATCAGTCCCCTGAGAACCCAACACTTCGTGTACTTGACATGTAGACTACTTTACCTCAACTCCATGGATTCATATTAGATTAAGATATGCCAGCAAATGTACTCTTCTGGCAGTACAGTACCACTTGATCTTCAGCTCTGTCAGAATGAGCATCGCTGACCCAGCCATGGAGGGATGGGACAACAAGTCATGGTCCACCAGAAATGCATGCAGAATCTATCACTGGGCTTAAGAGTGAACAATTTTATTGAAGGCAAGAGTACAGGAAAAGAAACACCTATGTTCCCAATTCTGTCAATTTATGGACAACTTATTCCTTTGAAAGGTGTAAAAATATGAATCCATAGAATTGAGGTTTTTCCCAAGAGGGTAAAGAATGTTTTAGAGACAAATTTATAAGACTTGTCTTAACTGCAGCAGGCAGCTGTGGTCACATGAGACCAGGATATGTCCTTTGTACTTGGGTGAGTTCTTTCTGTGCTTGCCAAGGTTGTTGCAGTTGACAGTCTTAACTGTGAGCTACTGAATCACAGAAAACAGATCTGACCAATCGCAGTAAGTGTAGATATGCCTAAAAATGCTTTCTGATTTGGAAGGGACCGAGGGAGAGGCCAATAGAACATGTAGTTTTAAAACCCACTTCTAAATCATATTGAAAACATTTTTTCAATTGGTAATTCCTCTACCAGTCTTCTGTTCCTGAAACTATAGGTAAGAAACCACAATCTGGAGTTTATATTCAAGTTGATGAGATTTAAATACATGCTCCAGTTCAATCAATTTAAAATACCTGTCTTAATTTAAAATAATGACATTGTTCCCTTGGCTTTATGTAACCTGTGAGATTAGAATAGCACATATATGTGTATGTGTGTGTGTGTGTCTTTCTGTCACTCTCTTTCCATATATTTTTTTTTTCTTAAAAATATTCAGTGGACAACATGCAAGAAGCATCTAAGAAGGAACAAGCTAGAACAGTAGCCTAGATTTTTTCCCACAAACTGTGATAGTCCATAGTCAACCAAGATCAATGCACTGTCACAAACAAGGAAAAAAATTCCAAGCAAAAATATCTAAAGGAACAGCCAAAGGGATAAGGAAAACCACTGGCTGGATAAACTGTGATAAATGGTGGTGGTTTGTTTGTTTTTAAATTTTGTTCCTATGTGTAAGTCCCTTTTTGAGCAACAGTTTCTATGTAATACAGACCTTTTGTATTATGTGACACTTCTCTCTATGTGTATCTTCCAAAGATCGGGGAGGGTGGAGTGTGGAGTCATCTTTTCTTCTTTAAACAACTCTTTCTCACACCGTTTCAGACTTAACCAGTTGTATGCACTGTCTTTCCCGCACTCCAGTTGTCCAGAACTACAGTCCACTCATCACTGTGAGTGAATGGGGCATGCCAGCTCACTGGCAAAGCCTCCTCTCATGTTTGTGCCATTCTTGTACATCCCACCTCCCTCTTGAGTGGCCGTCCTAGTCATCCCAGGGATTGATTGCTCTCCAGCCCAGATGACTGCCTTTCCTCCAAAGCAGCCATCTTCTCTGTGGTGTCAGTGAGATAACCAAGCCTCTGAGACCCCTATAACTTGCCTGCATACGGAATCCCAATTGATCTAAAATGCCTTTCACCCAGCTACTGTACTTTTGAAGCAATGGTTTTAGTGATTTTTAAACAATCATCTTTAGAGATTAGAGGCTACAGCCATGCTACTAACTCCTTACTTGTATTTTTGAATTGCTAATACCAGATGCTCTTGCTCTTCTACTACTGATCTGGGAAAAATCAAGCTACCACCAGCTAGATATTCGAATAATATCATGGCTGCTCCTGAGGCTATGATAATCCTAGTTCTCAGCTCTCTCCAGAAAAGGGACATCTCTTCTAGCTATCTTTTGTCCTTCCACTGCTGCAGTGACTCCACCAAAGGCTGGGGTGCAGCAGTGACCAGCAGAAAGCTGAAGGGACGGGTGAGCTGTGCGCTAAGCTGGGACTGCTCAGTTTTGCAGGCTGTCTGGATTCCAGAGCTGTGGCCCTCCTGCCTGGGAGGCCTGCTCACTTCTCAGGCTTGTCCAATACTAGTTTATTAAGTTTCTGATATGAGGCACTCTGAGTGCTCAGAGGGCTAGATCTGAAATGTGCTTGGTGGGCTTACCAGCGTAGGTCTCTCTCCCCTTCAATACATAGTCTTCGGTGCACCTATAGTAAGTGCTGGATAATTGGAAGCAACACTTTTTTTGTTGTTTCCCACTTCCTGGCCAGATTACTTCATGGTAGCACATCAGTAACTATGGGCTGGGCAGTATGGAGATAGATTTATTTTCTAAGCCCATTCTCATTTTGTGGAGAAATAGGTCCTCAAGCAAGTCCTTGCAGTTCTGTGTCCAGGACTCTGGGAGGTGCCAGGCCTTCCTGATCTCTCATATCCTTCAGCCACGGGCAGACCTGAGGGGTCTAGAACTCTTATCTAAAGAAACTAACTTTCTGATGTAGGAAAAGAAAAAAAAAATACACAAACTGTGTTGGGAGTCGTGAATCACCAGCAACACTCACAGGTGTTTTCCGGCTAGGCTCGTCGCGTGTCCTGTGTCCTGCTGTGGCTCTGGGGCCCCCAGCCCTTGTCCTCACATAGCTTACCGTCTAGTTTAGGAGACAAGGAAGACTCTAAAATGGCAAGCACTCATACCGTGTGGCCCATACTAAGTGTCAAGCCAAGTCTGAAAAGGCTGAGTTCACTTGAACAGTCATTGCATTAGCTGCAGAAGTCCTGGAAGTCAGCTTGGTATGGCTGCTCTCCAGCTGATTGCTGGATCTGCATAGCTCAACATTTCCTGACCTCAGGGAGAGGAGGGTGTGGATGGACAGGACGCAGAAAGGGGGGAACCTAACGCTACCTGCTAGCTCCACAAAGCAGGCTTTTGCAGCCTGCGGGTCCCTGGCTTTGATCTGGAGTTATGTTCCCCTGAGATCCTGCCCGCTCCTCCTCTGTCCCATATGACAAGCTCCCCCCAGTTTGGTCCAGTTTCAAAGGAAATGAGCTGTTTGTCCAGTCACCATCTCTGGGCTGTGTAAACAAGCAGATGGGCAATTAGTGGCTCTGTCCGGGCCTTGGCCCGCCGCTCTGCGTGCACAGAGGGACGATCATCAGTCCTCTTTTGGGCTGCAGTCGTGCGAGCCTGGGATAATGGGACTGCTCGGCTTTCGAGATTTCTTCATGCTGTTTAGATTTCAGTCTTCGTGTCAAAATCCTATTGTTCAGGCATTTTTGCCGTAGCCACAATTGCCACTCAGCTCATTTGGGAAAAAAAAAATAATAATTCAGATTCTGTTGCCTCGATTTTTTTCTCATTAAGCCATTTTTTTAACGAGCAGGAAATAGGACTGAGACACACAGATCTGTAGGTAATATCTTTCCTTAATTAGCCAAATGCTGACAAGAGAGGTCGCCCAACTGCACATAGTCTTTTCCTGCTCCCCGAAGCGGCCCTGTGTGTGCGCACAGACAAGGTCAGGAAGGGGCTGGAACCTCCTGGGCTGTGTGGCCACCCGTGGCCTCGTCAAACACAGTCAGGCCACTGGCCAGCCCTAGGGCTGCTGTAGCTTGTGTTTTCTTGAGCATGTCACCTTGCCAGTGTTTCTCTTCTTGCATTCAAAATGCCCAGAGGCTTTTCGGAGGGCTCCCGGAATTCACCATTTGTCTGTTCCTGCAGCGCGCGGGAGCCCATCAGCGGTCCCGGTGCCCGGGCCGCTCCCAGCCTAAGCGGCGGTCTTGCATCTCCTTTGTTCTTTCCCAGACATTGACATCACCTCCTGAGGTTTTTTTCTTTCTCTCCTTCTGCTTTTAGTTTTCTTTTCCCTCTTGCCTCTGTTTTCTCTGACTTCTTTTTTAGCCTTCTATTTTCTCTCCTCTTCCTCCTCCCTGCTTGATATTTTTGGTTCCTTGCAACATGCTCTCCAGATTCCTTCTGCTTCAGGAATCACTCTCCGTGCCCAGTACCATTCTGATCATTCTGGTCTCCTTTTCTTCTTCCTCACCACTTGCCCAGCCCTTCACCTCCACCTCCTAGAAGCTTTGACCTTCTTCAGAATGGGGGTGTCTTGGGGGCTGTGCCCCGCAGGCGAGACAAGAGTACGTGGTGACCCTTTCGTCAGGACAGCTGTGGGAGTGGCTGTCTTCCCCATTTTGCCCTAGGACAGGCATCTGTTGACAGGCAAGCAAGCAACTGAGAGCACATCCTGTTCCTTGACTCCGGTCCTAGCTATTGCTGTTCAGTCATTCACTCAGCATTTATAGGCTCTCGGCTGTGTGTGAGGCCCTGAAAAAAAGAGTAATGAATCAGATGTGAATTCTAGCCTCAGGGGCCCTACAGCCCCGGCACAAAATCTCACTGCACCTTTCATCTGTGTTTGATGGTATCGATCAACCCATCCTTTGGAAAACCCCTATTCTTAGTTTTAGGCCAGCATTCTCTTCTGCCCTCTGGCCACTTCCTGGACACTTCTCAGTGCCCCGTGCTGGCTGCTCATCTTGTCGCTCCCTAGCTTTGGAGGGCTTCGCGACGGTCTGTGGGTTTCTCCTCAGTCTGGCTCTGCTTACTTGCCAGGTGATCTCACCAAAGCTTTAAATAACCATTGTTATTCTGATGACTCCCAAGTTTATATCTCTAGCCCATACTGTTCCTCCAGACTCCAGATTTGTATGCCCAACTGCTTGTTTAACATCTTCACTTGGGTGCCAAATAAGTGTCTCAAACTCGGTGTCCAAAACCAAACTTTGATTTCCCCACTGCTCCCAGCACCCTCACACATCTGCTTTCACCTGGTAAATGGAACCGCCTCTCTTCAAGATGCTCAAGCCAAAAATCTTTGAAACTTTTCCATCCTTTTTTATCTCTCACTTCACAACCAATCCATCAGCAAATCCCACCAGCTCTTCCTTCAAAACATATCCAGAATCTGACAACCCCTCTCCGCTTCTCCTGCTTCCACCCTGGTTCAAGCCACCATCATTTCTTGCCTGGACTATTACCACAGCTTCTAACTGCTTCTAGCCTTGCCCTCTAAGTGATTCGTTTTTTATTTTTTGAACCCTCCAGAGACTCCCCATTTCAATCATCATAGAAGACAAAGTCCTTATTAAACCTACAAAGCCTTATGTGATCTGGCTCCTACCACCTCACTGTCTTGGATTCTCACCACTCTTTGCTTTGTTTTCTCGGCCTCCACACTCTCGCCTCCGGGCTGATCCTTGAGCCCGGCCAGCACGCTTGCTCTGCGGGAGGCGCCCCTGCCCTTCCTCTGGTCAAAGCGCGCTGGCCTCAGATAGCCACATGCCTTGCTCCCTCACTTCCTCGCAGTCCCTGCTCAAATAACAAAGAGAACACCCCGATAAAAAAAGCACTTCTCCAGGCTCCATTCCCATTTCTCTGCTGTATGTAGCTTCTCAGCCCTTATCTCCATTTGAAATAGCATGTGTTTCATTGTTTCTGGTCTGCTCCCCTAAGATGTACTTCCTTGAGGTCAGAGATTCTGTCCTACACACTGCTTACAGGGCCTCTAGATGCTCCTAATATTTTTGAATTAATTAATGAACAAAAGAAGTACTTTGAGGCTATGCATAAAAGGTACCATGTAACTCAGAGGTGAGAGAAATCAGGAAAGAATGTGGGTTATGAGCTAAGCCTTGGTGAATGGAACGTGAAGAATGTCCCAAGGGAACTGAATTGACCCCATGGAACGTAATGCAAATTACAGTAGACATATTCATTGTAACTGGAACATTGTATACCCAATGCCCCATTTGCCCAGGAGAGATCGGGGGCCAGGCAGTTCTAGCTGCGCTCCTGACCACTCGGGCCTGGGTGCATCTGTCTTGTATAAACCAAATTCTGATCGGCCAGTGCTGAACCCAGAGGAAGTTGACAAGGGGAGGGGCTGCCGGTAGAACTGGGAAGAGGCCAACGAAGACGGCAGCAACTAGATGCACGTCTCTCGGCCTCTGTATCTTTATTAAGTTAAGATATTGGGCATTTGGATCCTAAGGGTCCCATGTAGCTTCAAAAATCTATGACTAGAAGGAAAGAAGTGGTAGGAGGTAGAGAAATGTGTCTAGATTGTGAAGAGTCTAGAATGCTAGGCCAAAAGATCTGTGTTTTATTCTGTATGTAATAAGGTGCCATTGAGAGTTTGAGCAGGAAAGCGATGTGATAGGAGCTATGGAATAAAAAGATGGTGCTGGCCAGTGTGTGCCATGAACTGGAGGCAGGAGGCACAGTGACTAGAGGTGATCATTTAAGAAGCCACGTAGTGATAACGCAAGGGAAGAGTGAAGAGGATCTGAACTCGGGTGCATTTTATGAGAAGTTGAGTATGAATGATGTTACAGAGGCCAGGTCCCCGGGATTTCAGCAGCTGACTGAATGTAAGCCCCATGAGGGCAGAGCCCCCTCAGTTGTGTTCACTGCTATACCCCCAGTACCTGGCACATAATGGGTGTGCACTACCTTGTTGATGAATGACGATGAGTAATTGGATGTGGGAGAGTGGGAGTTTAAGGTCACAGACTCAGAGCTTAAGTGACAGAAAAAATAGAGAGTACCATGAAAAGAAAAAGTTAACACTGGAAGATGAGCATGTCCTGAAGATCTTGACTTCACTCTGGAACATACAGGGAATATACCTGAATGATGTTTCCTACAGGTAATGGATAACTTGAGTCTAGCATTCATAGTTAGGAAGCAGCCACAAAGCAGTGACGGGTGAAGCTATAGTTAAGATTGAAAATGGAGAGGGAGTAGAGGAAGAAGAAAACAGTGGAGAGCGTTGATGTGGGATGGGCAACATACCATACATCGAGATAGACAGGGGAAAAAAGAATCAGCAGGCGTAGGAGAAGACCTGAGAGAGTACACCACAGTAAAGCTCAGGGAAGGAATTCCGAGGAGCTGGTGTCGGCGCTGTTAACTAGCGTGAAGAGGCTGAAGAGGAGGACCTGACTGTCAACAAAAGCCAAACAGCGCACAAAGAGAGGAGCGAACAGAAGTGACCAGGGGATGATGGGCTTGCCAGGGCGACACTGAAAGTCGCTCCAGGAGGAATCTGATCTCCAGGCTCAGGGGGCCCCATTCATATTAGTATTAATAGATCCATGACTATTCCTGGTCAACCACACATTTTTATCTCAGACCCAAGGTTGCCCAGAAATAAATCTCAACACATACTTTTACAGTGTTTAAGCATTTGTCTACTGTTCTATTGTTATCAAGCTGGAGGTAAGGGGCCGGGGAAGTGGGGAGGGGTGGGGGGGCCGGATTGCCATTGCGGTTGAACGTGCACTTACGAGGGGCACGTTACATGAGTGTGGTCCTGTGAGGGGCTTAGGAAAGGAACCGGAGAGGCTGTTCTGGAGCCTCAGCATGAAGTGTGGGCACCAGCCGCACCTGTCATTACTCACCCTGCCCCCAGAATGTCCTGCCGCAGCAAGGCCCGCTCAGTTCTTACTTCTCATGTTGCTTATTTGAAGCCCTTTTGCCATATCCTCAGGATTCCTGAGGTGTGTCAAAGCTTAAGACTTCCTTATTGATTAAGTGATTAAGTGTAAAATATAGTGACCAAGGGAGACATGTGCCCAAACAATGAGCATATTCTCTTCACCAAATGAAGACGACAGTTTTGTTTTCATGAAGTGCAAAGTTTGTGAGATATATACAGTTTAGGAAGAAAAACATGAAGTACTTGGTTCTGGAGAGAGAACATCTGGGTTTTAGTATTGACACCAAAGGTAAGGGGGAAATGGAGTTGCTGAAGTAAAGCTAAGTTAGAATATGAATCTGTGGCTATTAGTTACAATGAATAGAACCAGTGAAATAGGAGAAGATGTGAACATTACTATACTCCTGTATAAAAGTAAAATAAAAGAGCATGAGCAGGAGAGCACATGAAAAGCTCTTGGCTTTTAATTTCCATCAGTTCACAAGTCTCACTTTCTTCCTTCCCCCTTGCACCAGACAGATGTGCACGAGACAGATGTTGTTTGGCGGCTGGAGATGGAGGAGACGGGGTTGTGGAGATGGAGGAGACGGGGTTGTGGAGATGGAGGATTCCACTCGGAATCCTCCTTGTCTGTGTCCCAAGGTCATCTGAACAGCGGGGTCACACTTGAGAAGGGAAGGTTATCAGTTCAAGAGGATTGAAAAAGCATTCTCATGGAATTACCCGTAACATCTATTTGAAAATGAAACATCTTGGAAATCACAGTCCATGAAGAGAAAACTGCCAAGTCGTTTGAGGTTACAACTTAGGCCATATTAAACATGTGTTTTCATCTCCAAGTGTCTTTGGTTTGGAAACTGGAAGACGAGGGTATCCAGTCAGGCTTTCTCACGGGATATCCAGCACTTTTCCTACTTGAAGTGGCAGAAACCAGCTTGGTGGTCTGAGCCAGGAAGGAAGTTATTTCAGTATGGAAGAGGAAAATAATTACGCTTTTTAGAGTCATGTTTTAGAAAAAGCAAACCAAAACAAGGGATGCCTTTTATTTGAAGTCAGTCAATTTTCACTTTACCTGAAGGCCTTGCTGTCCCTCGTGCATGCATATCTGTGATGATGTGATATCAGGACCTGATAATGCATCCCAGGCAGGCTGATGACAGCCGTGCGCACTGCCTGCCCCTCCAGCCCTTCCTCGTGGGCTTTCCAGCAGCTGTGTCCTTCTGGGAAGAGAGGGACCGGATTCCCTGATGCCGCCCTGCTTCTGACCGACCCTACAGAACTCAAATTCGTAAGCTGTGAACAAAGGTAATGCCCTTCCCCGAAGGATGCCCAAAAGCCACAATGCCAACAGCATGGCCATTTTGTTCATGGCAAAACACTGAATATTTTTGGTATAATGTTAACATTTGAAGTGTTTAAATGAGTAAAAGCTTCAGACTTCTCTATGCGATGACGACCGAGCACCTGTTCTAAAATTAACCAAGGTAATCAGTGATGACCAGGGGCTTCCGCCTTTTAATAATAATTCCATTTTCAGGATAAGAAAAAGATGAAAGACTGTTGTTCAGAAAAAGAGGGCCAAGAGAGAGATGGGGTTCAGCCACATTTTGGGAAGAGGCCGGGCAATGGCAACTGGGCTTCTTTGGGGTGACTAATGACAGTCTTGATTTGGGCATTTGGCTTCTGTCTGTGTTTGAGCTTTGTGTGTGTGTTTTTCCTCCTTGAGGCATCCTGAACAGAAAGGGTCAAGGAGCAGAGTTAACATAGATGAGAAACATATCTGTGTAGGATTAAGGTCTTACTTGCTCGGTTTGCCACTGCGAGAGCCCAAGGGAGGCTGAGCTCTGCTGCAAAAGCCGTGTGGGAGGACGAGACTGGTCAGCCAATGAGGCAGCTTCACCAGCTTGCTGGTCGGGGCGCAGGTCAAGGTCATGGTTGATACGATGATAAATGTAGTTATTCCGGTTTCCCCAAAGGAAAAGCCAGAATGTGTAAGAAGGTGAATTTACCATCCAAGGGTTCAATTTGTTTTTCATCAGAGTATGGCAAAACAGGCATGCCGGGGTCTGGGCTCAACTAACCAGAGTTAGTTGAGAGCAAATAGAAATGGGATGGAAGTAAATCTCAGGGGGTTCTGAGAACCAGGAAAAACTGGGAAAGTTTGGAGCGGAGATTATGAAGAGCTACCACTCTCAAAATCCTGCTACGGAGTGAGAAGATCTTATACCTCTCAGTATAAGATCGAGCTTCCGAAGCAGCCCGAGAAAGAGGACGGAGTGAGAAAATTCATATTTAAGTAAAGGACGATGCCCAGATTCCTTTTCCTGTGGGTTTCAGAAATGGAACTTGAGCTAGGCCTCTCCTATGTTTTAAATGTAAGATTGTTTGCTAAAAGTAAAGAAAAGGGTCAGAGGGGGATGGTTGGGGCAGTTGGTCCATCGCATCACACAGAGAGGTATTGCAGTAAAGAATGCCGCTTTCCACTAATTTTCACAAAGAAGGTCTGGAGACCTTCAGAAAAGAGATGCTTAGATATCTCACCATGTTTCAAAGACATAATCAAACTTATTAACCCTTTTAACTCAGCTACAATTATAAGCAAAGTCCATTCCATTTTTGGATCAGTGATACGGGTATGAAACCATTCCCTCAGCTATCTCTCCATCCCTTCCACGGGCTCATTCCAGGGCATACTGGATGACCTGAATCAGAAGGCTCACTTCCTGTGCTCTTGGCTTTTGAAACTCTTTTGGTGCTGGTTGGCCCTCTGCAGGTCTTCTAACTCATCAGTGTGAGATATATCCCATTTCTCCACACAAGCCACTTACAAAACAGCCATTGTTTCAGAAGACATTCCCATAACCCAGGCCTTTTCCTCCGTCAGTTATATTAACTCAAGACCAAAACCATTCCTTTTTCTCACTATGTCTCCCTTACTCATCCTGTAAAAGGCGATTACAGGGTAAGAATGCTCTGAAAGAGTCAGCAGCCTTTAGGGGAACCACATCTTAGAATCTGACCATTAGAAATGAGGAAATTAGGAAGCTAACATACAGTGGACAGTCAGTATATGATGGGAGAGGAGAGAGAAGGATGGTAAAGTGCAGAAGGGGAAGATAATGTTGTAGAAGAAAAACAGAATTGAAGCAAAACACCCTGCCCCTTGCTTTTCACTCACCTCCTGTCCTACACACACACACACACACACACACACACACACACACACCATGCCACACCACACTACACACACACACATGCATGCACGCCACACTACACACACACACACACCATGCCACACCACACTACACACACACACACACGCATGCACGCCACACTACACACACACACACAATGCCACACTACACTACACACCCACACACACACACCCCCCACCCCCACCCCCATGCCACACCACACTACACCAGTTAGGTAACCCTGGATCAGAGCTAAAAGATGAAGAAATAGAAGCTTCAGTAAATGACTTCCATATCGTGAAGCCTTGAATTATTGGTAATTTCAAACACTGCTTGAGTCATCGTCTCAGAAAGCGCCTCCCTTTGCTTTGAAAACACTCATGTGACCATCTCAACAGCCACCGAAACTCCTGTCCACACCGAAGTGCAATTGTCTATGAAGAAAACCTCGGGAAGCCATAGAGGAGCAATAGTTCCTTTGCAAATTGCTGTCACATTAGAAGAAAAGCCGAGGCAGGCATCCAGTATTTTATTTTACCTACCACAAACAGACAAACAACCCCCAGATTTGGAATCCAGAGTTAACAAAAGCATTAAATCCACTGGGCTTTGAGAAGGGGCCCTGTTTTTTCATACTTCTCCTCTGCTACCATTATTTACATAGCAAATCGCAGCAAAATGCAATCATGTCAGATGTTGGAAATAAACTCTTTTGGGTATAGCTATTTTTAAACAACCCATAGTTATAGGGATGTTTTAAAAACATGCAAAAGCTGAGTTTGTGTTTTAAATCATAAGTGATCTCAGCAACTCTGTATAGTTAGGCCAGTGCTAACCTATGTAACTGAAAAGCTTTTTCAGCAGAGCCTGAAATCCCTCAGGAATGGTGATGTTTTAAAGAGTTGCAAAAATTCAAAGTGGCCATAGATTGAAGCTGAGGATTTCTGGGCAGATACACAGAAATCCATGAAGCTAGTTTTTCCCACTTTGGAGAGCATTGAACTTCTCTTACAAATATATTCAAAATATTTCCCACCAAAAGATTTTATTCACTGACACCAAGAACAAGCATCCATTCCCAACCCCCTTCCTCACTCCCAGGAATCAGAAGTTACTAAAAAGAATGCTGCATTCTCAGGGATTATTTGCGTGAGTGGATTACTTGCATCACTCTCTGAGAGGTTATATTCATGGTCTCTGTTCTACTTGTCCAAGCTTCCTGCTCCCAGAGAAGATTTTTTCCTCCCATCTGATGAGTCCTATTATTGTCTCCCTGACCTCACAAACTCCCCCATCCACCCCTGCCCGTAACACAAGCACCATCCCCTCCAGCCTTGTCTAGGCCCTTGCTCATGTTGAGGAAACAGACCTGGGAGAGTTGTGTCTAGATGTAGAACACGTTTTTGTATGCCAACAATAGACACGTCATAACTTTTTTCATCACTTCTGGGTCCTAGGCTATAAACAGATGTAAGGGCAGTGATGTACATGTACATGAATAGGCTATAAACAGATGTAAGGGCAGTGATGTAATGTACATGAATAGGCAGAGGGCTGAGAATCCTAATTGTCTTTGTGAGCTGAGACAATAGGCCCAGTCCGCAATGACACTGAATAAGGTATCTTGGAATGTGATGGCATCCACCTGCTTTTAGCTCATGAACCATAGGCACAAGAGAAGCAATCCCAGAAAACTGGCCTCAAAGGAAGGCAGGGGCTGCTGACTTAATTCCCATCATTCCACCCCAGCTGCCATGTACAGAGTCCTTAATATTAAAGAAAGTGTAAATTGGGAGAAATGTCTCATCCTTAGAAAACTATCCCTCACCCCCTCTTCTGGGGCCCGCATTATTTACCAGATAGAAACACTAGCAGCTGGAAAGCAGAAGATGGCTTGTTCCGTCCCTGGTGCCTTACTCTGAAGAGCCATGAGATTGATAGAACTTTGCCTGGGTATCTGTTTTTAACTTAGTGGGAAAATTTGATTAACCTCATGAATTGGTGGATAGTCTTAGACTAGATACTGCACCACCCATCCATGTTCTTGGATATTTGGCTGGGTACATCAATGTTACGTAAGAGTAGATCTTGAGGAAGCAGAGAAGGAAGTTTTCTTTAATTTGGCTGGAATTTTGCTGTCCTATTTCTGTGTTCTTACAAATCGTGTTTTGAGTTTGTGACCAGAGGGCTAGCTATGCTACAAGAAAGCAATTATTAGCATGCCTGCCATCCACCAGCGTTTTTCCTCCAGCGGAACACAATGCCTCTGACATGTAGCACATGTATAAAGGTGCCAGCAGACAAAGAGGTTTCTTAGGTCATCTCCCAAGAAAAACTGCTTTACCTATCTAGCTCTCTGGTCACTGGAAATGCCATAAAATAGCAGAAGGAACAATTCTAAAATCCTTAAATAAAAGACATGGGAACTACTAAGAGGTTCCCTTATTGTGCCACTATTCCTAGCAGTCAGAGAGCATACTTTCTCTTCCCAATAATTTTATTAGATTACTGAAAAAAACGTGGTTTGGTTAGAAGGGAGCACGAGCCCAGTTGTAGACCTAAATCCCTCCTTTTATCTGAGAATCGTGACACTATTGTAACCACAAGTATTTATCTTTCATTCTCAGAAGGGGCGGTAGTCTCTGGATCACCCTCTGCAGGATGTAGTTGACGCGGTGCAGAGCTGTTATCCACATCGTTGGCTCTTACAGCCAGACTGAACTCCACTCACTGTTACAAAAACCCAGTGTGGGAAGAAAACGCTGAAAGATAAAAAGTTAAGACATCATTTTTTTTATTGGCTCTGTTAATTTAGAGAATTAAAATTCCCTTTGGAGGACTTGCAGTGATCAAAATTTACCAAATTAAGAAGAAGAAATCCTGACTGTCTTCAGGAAGGCAGTAAAAGTATAATAGAAAGGAGGAATCCTACAGGGTTTATCGTTCTGCGTCCTCATTCTTCACTCAGCAGTACTTGAGAATCTATCCATATTGATACATATGGATCGAATTCTTTCAACTGCTGTAGATTATTCCATTGCGTGAATGAATCATGTTTTTCTTTACCCATACCCCTTTCCCTTTCTGTCATGAAGTTAGTCCCGGCAGTCTGGAACTGCATATAAAGAAGAGCCAGTAATCTGTATTTCCTTTCTTCTTCGTTGGGACTTCGGAAGGATAAACAAGACAGCAGTGGGAAGTGACTAGAACTCTGGTTATGAAGTGGCAGAAGCATTGAAACTACTTCTCCTTTCTTATACATTGTGCTTTCTACCTAAAAGGGTAGCATTCCTGAAGCATTTCTTTTTTTCTACTTAAATGATGCAATAGCGGTAATCCATATGTGATGGGAATATGAAATTATGTAATTGTGATTAGCCGGGCCTCAATGTCATCAACTCAGCCCAAAGTAATGCTGCTGAGACCCAAAGCCCATCATTTTGCTGCTCATAAATGATCATTTCGGCTGTCAAGTGGATGAGATCCAGAATTCTCCTTGGTCCCTTGATGGACAGTAATGCTGCTTGGACCATAATTTCCATCCTTCTTTTTTGGAAAGTCTGACTCCAGGCCACTCAGTAAAACGAACCTTGGAAATCAGACTTTGGTCTCACAACATCTATTCACAAAAAAGAACTACAAAAATAAACACGTACCCAGAACCTAATGGAGACATGGCAACAAGCCTGAGGGAAATGCCGTCCCTGCACTCTCTCTTTTAACTCCCTTTTAGTTTTATTTAGTTTCAGGATAGGGCAAATGCATCAATTCTAGACAGATGTTTGTGTTTTCTGAACTTGTTTGTCTAGAAGGTAATTGAAAGAGATAAGAATGAGTAACTGGAAAGGAATCTGTGAAGGGCATGCAGAACAGTATTCCACAGCTTTATTGCTGTGTGGAAACTACCTGGAGCATTTTAATGAAACTATTCTGTGTTATTTCACCTAGTTTTCTAATATAAGGTGGGTTTTTCTTGGTTCTTACATGAAAACTCCAAAGTAAATTGATAGGTGGACATGACTTAGAAATGGAGAAAAACGTTAGAGTTCAGGATCGAGAAGTCTGGACTCAGCGGTGGATCAGGAAGAACGTCAAGGGAAACCACCCTTGTGTCTCTCATCGCTTTCTTCCCCCTGGGATCCTTTGGTTTTGTTTTTGCTCATCACAAAATCTTCTTTCAGTCTGATTTGATAGCATCTATTCTTTCCAGCCATTTCTAAGCATACCCTCTCGGTCTGTTTCTTTTCTTCTAATATCAGAGAAACCTTTTTTTTCCTAGGGAATTCAACTTCAATCATATTTAACACCTTCACCACTAGCATATGACCTCTCAGGCTGCAGTAAGCAGGGTCCCCAGAGTCGTCCACTCTCTGAGGGTGGACCGCCGAGGACTTGACGTAGTACTGCCTCACGGGTCCTTTCACTAGCTTTGTGAATAAAAGCAGCCATCAGGCTCCCTTGACATATGCGAGAAGGGATGTTCTGGCAGGTGCTCCTTTTCCTGGGACCACATGGCTAAGTCAAGTGATAGATTTAGACATCCAGGGGAGAGTGAGTACCCTGGTCTCTCAGTTATTTCTATTTCACACTTGTTCTTATCATTCAAGTTTTGTTACCCAAAGAGACCTTATCCATGATTTCCTTGGCCTCTGATTATTACCAATGTTTTGTTTTGATTTTAACCTCTCAAGACTACTCACTCTAAACAACATCTCCCAAGTTGATTTTATATGTCAGGTCTAATACAATTTGAAAAAACATTACTGAGTACGTGATTGCATCCATTCATTTATTATGTACAGGCCCACAGTATGTTGGATATTGTGCCAAGCAAAGGCAAGAGACAGTTCCCTGGCTTAAAGATCTCACGGCCCAGCCTGGAGAACCGATCTTAAACAGGTGACTCTCCAGTAGGGCATTGCAGTGCACAGAATAACAGAAAATTCCCTCAGCCAATGTGGAGAGCCTGCAGTGTGTCAGGTTCTGGGCCAGGCATAGTTTATATAGTCATGAACAACACTTATCATTAACAAGAGAAAGAGACAGAAAAGCAAATAATTAACCCCATGTATACAACACATTGTGGAATGTTAGGTTTGGTCGTGCAGGTGGGGTGGGGGGTTCAGAGTTTTAAGAAACCTACTTGAAAAGAGTGGGAAGGCCTCTTGGTAGTGATGACATTTAAGCCAGGGAAGGATCTAGTCATGGAAAGTGCAGGAAGAAGAACCTCACAAGCAGAAGGAATATCGTGGTGGCAGCCCTGAGGGATGGGTAAGAACTCGGGCACACAGAGAGGCTAAGACAGGCCAGGGCACATGGCGTGAGAGCTGTGAAGGCCGGAGAGGAAATTTGAATTTTATTCAGTATCGATGAAAGGCCTTAGAAGAGTTTGTAAAATGAAAGTAATATGGCTGCATTTATGTTTCAAAAGATTATTCTGAATGCTATGTAGAAAATAAGTGGAAGGAGGCAAGATAGATATAACGAGATTCTGAAGTGACTCAGGTAAAAAACAATAGTGCTTTGGACCAGAGTGGTGGAAGTTGAGGTGGAAAAATGTGGATGATTCAAAATATGTTTTGGAAGTAGTAAAGGGGATTTGGTGATGATTTCAACTTGGAGTTGAAGGAAGGGGCCAAAAATAAGTCCTAGGTTTGATCATCTTAGTAAATGGTGGTGCCATTTGCCGAGTCGTGGACGATGATGAAAGCAGCAGGCTTTTGTTCTGCTGTGGGACTCGGGGATGGTTTGCATCCCCAGACAGCTAGCTGTTCATATCATGGTGTCTGGCAGGGCAGGAGAAATGCAAGTCGGATATTGAGAATATAGTTTGGAATTCCCAATATAGATTTGAGATTCACCAGCAGAAGAGTGTTAGCTGTGTATCTATCTAATTATGTAAAGAGAGAAGAGACCAAAGACAACCTTAGGGGCTGAATATATTTAGGGGTGGAAGAACCACAAGAAAGGGATGGGGAAAGTGATAGGAATGGTTGAACATGAACCTGTCTGGCCTGCTTCTGATAAGTACTGTGTCTTTTACGATAATATAAAAAACACTGTTTCTGAAAACATATGACAAACTATAAACTGTTACCTATATGTGACTAATGCATCAGTAATGTGTGGTGTATGAGAGCCAAAGAAACTATGTCAACATCTCAGCCTGTGCAGATCACTGCTGGACTCCTGCTCTGTCCAGGTGGACTTGCATTTCATGGCATGAAGGAAATGGGACATATCCCTTTTCAAATGGTGAGCACACTTATGTAATGATATAATTAATAATACCATGACCAAGGATTTTAAAAAACTTCCTTTCTTACCCACCCCTGCTCTCACTCTACCCCAACCCTCCCCACCACTACCGCATAGTGTCTGCTGGGATGGCATGTGCTGCCATGCCCAAGCCCTGGTGCTCCAACTGCGTGTGGCTTCCGGCACTTAAATGAAATCTTATTTATTCACAGATGCCATTTTATAGAACTGTAAAAAAAAGAAGCACATGGCTTTCGGCAGGAGCACACAGCTCCACAATGGCCCCCCACTACTTTTGCCATAGCATAGCTCCACGCTCCGTGCCACTCCCTTTAAGTTCAGAGAAGCCCATTCCAAAAAGAATACTTTGCAAATATGAAAGTAACCTTTAGTGCATTCTGTACTGTCTGTGTGCCTGGACTTCCAGTGTGAGTTGGAATAGTGTGTTTCAGGGGCTTTCTTTCCATAACTCCTTTCAAATAGATATCCTCTTTCAAGTGACTAATTATGATTATTTACATTCCCATGTCATTACTTGTGATAATAATAGTAAGATTGCTACCTTGGCATTTTATTTGGTTTTGAAATCTAGGAAAATCACACATAAACTGTCTTATTGTTATCAATCTATAGGGAGAGGGATGTAAAACTGTGTTTTGAAATTTAAGCAGTTGCTTGAAATGACAACCCTTGGGGGAGATTTCTCATCATGCAGAGGCAGCCCCTTTGGCCACATCCTCGAGCAGACAGCCACAGTAGGAAGTATCTCCTGCTGAGGCAGGGCCAGTAAGGGGCTCTTGGGTAGGAGAGACAGCAGGGCCTTGGGGAGCTGATGATGTCTCAGGAGATGAGGGAGTACCCTGCCTAGTGATACATTCTGTCCCTTCTCTGCTCTCTCCAAAACGACTAGAATACAAGCTGCAGCCCAATATCCCACTTCTGTACCCAATGGTGAGACTCAGCTACTAGACTAGTTTACCATCTAGAGTCAACAATTAAAGGAATCCAATAAATTCAACAAGTAAAAGAACTTACACCTGAGAAAATGCCCTTTTAGGCAGAACAGGTCTTCAGAACATGAGTGTTTTATAACCTCAGAGAATTACAAGAGGCCACCACTCCATAAAAAAGAATCCAGTAGAGAACGCAGAAATGAACGTTTTGGTTGATGAAATGTTTTTAAAAATCAGTGGATCTACAGAATGGTAAAACAGACATCACTAAAAAGCAAATTAGTGAGTTTAGAGATACATCAAGTCATGGAATTCCTCTAGACTAGAGCATAAACAAAGAAATGTTTGGAAAGTATGGAGAAATGCTAAGAAAAGGTATTTAGAAGTTTAATCTATTTACTCCAACTATTTAATACAAGTCAAGAGAAGAGAGGAAGAAATAAACAATATGAAGTTACTTTTTGGACATGAAGAAAGACATAGCATCTTTATTGAAGAGCTCTTCTGAGCAACAGAAAGTAGATGCACACACATATAAGCAACCATGACTCTTTATAATCAACATTGAAAAACAAGGATTCAGAAAAATTCTGAGAACTAAACAACAAACTTCTCAGCAACACTGGGTGCAAGAAAACAGTGCAGCAATATATTTAAGTTCTGAAGGAAAATAATTTAGAGACTAGAATTTGACACTTAGCCAAACCATCATCAAAGTGAAAGAAAAATATGAATTCTTTTAAGACACACAGAGCCTAGGATGTTTACTATTTATATAAATCCTCTCTTGAGTTTGTAGTCCTTCAATAAGAATGTTAATCCAGGAAAAGGTGGAGTGACAAAAGACATAATGGACAAGTAAATTCATAAAATAATGGTTAAATGTTATTTAAAAAGTTATTTTTGGTAATCTGAAAGTAAAATTGAAGGCAGTGTCAACATGGGATGTGGCCATGAGATGCGGCAGGGGGAGAAAGGAAAAGCAGGCTAAGCTTATATTGCTTTCAGAGTAGGGAGCTCTAATTAGCTCTAAATACTCTGAGAATATGAAATATTTGTGTTATGGGTGCTGCAATTTAAGTATATTCACCAATCAAAAAGTTAAAATTAATCATTTTCTAAAGGAAAATGAAACAATTTGGTGACTCCAACAAAGTCAGGAAAGGGGGAAAATAATATGATGAAGATCAGTTCAAATACATCTGTAATCACAGTAAACACAAATGGGTCAACTTTACCCAGAAGCTAAAGGCCCTAGCTAAGGCGATGTGAAGGAAAAAGAAATGACACATTTAAATAACAAGAGACGACAAGGCAAAACTGCCATTATTTGCATACTATAATTCTCTTTTAGAAAATCAATACTGTTTGAACAGTGCTTATGCATTTCCAAAAAAAGAGTCAAATGATTAATGACCTAAATATACAAATATGTGTTATAAGAAAATATAGGGCATCTTTATGACCTCGTGAATAGCAATGGACTTTTAAAAAATTATTTAAAAAACAAAGACAGTAAAAGCCATAAATGTCAAACCCACAGCCAACATCATACTTAACAGCGAGAAGCTGAAAGCTTTTCCTTTAAGATCGGGAACAAGACAAGGATGCCCACTCTCCCCACTTTCACTCAACATAGTTCTGGAGGTCCTATCCATGGCAATCAGACAACACAAAGAAATAAAAGGCATCCAGATTGGTAAGGAAGAAGTCAAACTGTCCCTGTTTGCAGATGACATGATATTGTACATAAAAAACCCTAAAGACTCCACTCCAAAACTAATAGATCTAATATCTGAATTCAGCAAAGTTGCGGGATACAACATTAATACACAGAGATCTGTTGCATTCCAATACACTAACAGTGAACTAGCAGAAAGAGAAATCAGGAAAACAATTCCATTCACAATCGCATCCAAAAGAATAAAATACCTAGGAATAAACCTAAAGAAAGAAGTGAAAGACCTATACCCTGAAAACTACAAGACACTCCTAAGAGAAATTAAAGAGGACACTAATAAATGGAAATTCATCCCATGCTCTTGGCTAGGAAGAATTAATATTGTCAAAATGGCCATCCTGCCTAAAGAAATCTACAGATTCAATGCAATCCTATCAAAATACCCACAGCATTCTTCAATGAACTAGAGCAAATAGTTCTAAAATTCATATGGAATGACAAAAGACCCCGAATAGCCAAAGAAATCCTGAGAAGGAAGAATAAATCTGGGGGAGTTACGCTCCCTGACTTCAAGCACTACTACAAAGCCACAGTAATCAAGACAGTTTGGTACTGGCACAAGAACAGACCTATAGACCAGTGGAACAGAATAGAGAGCTCAGATATAAACCCAAGCATATATGGTCAATTAATATACAATAAGGGAACCATGGACATACAATGGGGAAACGACAGCCTCTTCAACAGCTGGTGTTGGCAAAACTGGACAGCTACATGTAAGAGAATGAAACTGGATTACTGTCTAACCCCATACACAAAAGTAAACTCAAAATGGATCAAAGACCTGAATGTAAGTCATGAAACCATAAAACTCTTAGAAAAAAATATAGGCAAAAATCTCTTGGACATAAACATGAGCAACTTCTTCATGAACATATCTCCCTAGGCAAGGGAAACAAAAGCAAAAATGAACAAGTGGGACTATATTAAACTAAAAAGCTTCTGTTCAGCAAAGACACCATCAGTAGAACAAAAAGACATCCTACAGTATGGGAGAATATATTCATAAATGACATATCTGATAAGGGGTTGACATCCAAAATATATAAAGAGCTCATGCACTTCAACAAACAAAAAGCAAATAAGCCAATTAAAAAATGGGCAGAGGAGCTGAACAGACACTTCTCCAAAGAAGAAATTCAGATGACCAATAGGTACATGAAAAGATGTTCCACATCGCTGATCTTCAGAGAAATGCAAATTAAAACCACAATGAGATATCACCTCACACCAGGATGGCCAACATCCAAAACACAAACAACAACAAATGTTGGCGAGGATGTGGAGAAAGGGGAACCCTCCTACACTGCTGGTGGGAATGCAAACTAGTTCAACCATTGTGGAAAGCAGTATGGAGGTTCCTCAAAAAACTCAAAATAGAAATACCATCTGACCCAGGAATTCCACTCCTAGGAATTTACCCTAAGAATGCAGCAGCCCAGTTTGAAAAAGACATATGCACCGCTATGTTTATTGCAGCACTATTTACAATAGCCAAGAAATGGAAGCAACCTGTGTGTCCATTAGTAGATGAATGGATAAAGAAAATGTGGTAAATATACACAAGGGGATATTATTCAGCCATAAGAAGAAAACAAATCCTACCATTTGCAACAACATGGATGGAGCTAGAGGGTATTATGCTCAATGACATAAGCTAGGTGGAGAAAGACAAGTATCAAATGATTTCACTCATCTGTGGAGTATAAGAACAAAGGAAAAACTGAAGGAACGAAACAGCAGCAGACTCACAGAACCCAAGAATGGACTAACAGTTACCAAAGGGAAAGGGACTGGGGAGGATGGGTGGGAAGAGAGGGATAAGGGGGGAAAAGTGGCATTACGATTAGCATACATAATGCAGTGGCGGGGGACACGGGAAAGGCAGTATTTATAGCAAAGACAAGTAATGATTCTATAGCATCTTACTACGCTGAGGGACAGTGACTGTAGTGGGGTATGTTGGGGGGGACTTGATAATAGGGGGTCTAGTAACCATAATGTTCAAGTGATTGTAAATTAATGATACCAAAATAAAATTAATTAATTTTAAAAAAAGACAAGAAGGAGGTATTTATTGACTACTTCAAAATTAACTTTATAAATGAAAGACATTGTAAACAAAGTCAAAAGGCAAGCAAAAGCATGGGAAAAGATATTTGCAATAAATGTAGTAGGATTTGTATCAAAATCTATGTGATTTACAAAAATTTTAGTCTGAGAACATGTTACTGCCTGTGAGGAGTATAAACTGGTACTCTCACAATGGAGGACTGTTTTTCAGCCTCAACTAAAAATAAAGCCATGCATACCTGATGAACACGCAAGAGTACTTCTCTACGTCTGACTTAGAAACACCTTGCATATCAGCACAGGGACACTCAAAAATTCTGGAAGGGTATATCTGAAGAAAATAACAGTAGTTGAGTCTTGAGGGGGTGAGGATGCGTGTTGCGGCAAAGGGTGGGGTGCAGAGGTCCGTAAAGAGGAATTTGTCTGTAATGTTTAACATTTTGAAAGGGAAAAGACATATTACCTAAAGTAATCAAAAATTAATTTTTCAAACTCTTCAAGAGTGGAAGTTTTGTTTTCAGTTTTGCAGTATTCTGAAATAAAGGCTCTCTCTCCCATAGCAGCTGAAAGAAAAAGTAGCCTGTCTTTTCCAAGGCCCTCGTCTGAGCCCTGTGTTCATGTAACCACGCATCTCTGTCGCGGTGCCCGCTTGCTGCAGTAGAGGAGGGACTTCTGGATGAGGGTGAAGCTCAGGCATGTCCTTCCCATTGTTCTGGTCGACCTTGGTTGGAAACTGTCTGCATTTATCTGTAGGCATATCAATTTTAAATGTTTAAATATCTCTACTTTGTGGTCCCACACTCACGCGGCTGGACTTCCTATTTAGTTCACCATTTGGGGTGGCGAAATCTTAAAAAAGTACATCAAAGGGAGATCATTCTTTCCAGCCCTGTTTCAAGTATGCAGAAAATGGTAGGCTAGGCACTTAAAATTTTAACTTTATTGTATAAATGGCATCCAACCACCATGAAGTAATTGCCAATGATAACAGCATTGTTTCCCTGAGCTTTTATTCATGACTCTGAGTCATTTTTCCTCTTCAAAATGAGGAGTGGATTTTTTTTTTTTGCTTTTTGTTTTATTATTTTTTTAATTAGGTCCTAAATACCCAACCATTTGATGATATTTTTCTTCTGCCTTGGATTTTTTTTTTCCTCAGTCATTATATTTCTTTAGGAAACTTCCTTAAAATTTTTTAAGGGAAGGACCAAAGCTAGCAAAGAAACAGATGTACCCCAGATAAAATAGGCAATAAATCTTATCTCACAGATTCTTTGCTCTGAACTTTCTGACAGAAACTGTCAAATATCCACTTTAATTCAGGAATAAAATGCTCACTTCGTGTCACGGCGCCAGCCGCCATGTGCCAGAATAAAGTCAGTGACCAGTCGTTAAAAACTGCAGCGCAAGCACCTTTGAAATGGCGCAAGTCATCGCGGGTGAGAACGACCCATATAAATCCACGGGGAATTAATCTGGGCTTTGCTACTATCCTGCTGTGAATTTACAATGCAAAGGTAGTAATGCTTTTAAAAGGAGAGAGAGTAAGAGAGCCAAGCGTCCACCTAATGAGCTTGTGGGAGGAGAGAAGGGGGTTCATGGGTCAGAAAGCAACGGCTTCCCCCCCCTCCGCAGAGCTCTGGAATCCCCTTGAAGAGGGCAGATTCCAAGCCTGAGTTGAACATGTGGGGTGGTTCTTGAGCTTGCGTTGCCTGGCTTCACAGATCGTGCGAAACCAGTCTCCCTGAGGCGCCATCACAAGAAATGACTTCAGCTTCATAAATCATTGTTATCATCCCCCAGGAGGAGGTAATGCTATGGTTTTTCTCCAGTAAAACATTTCAAGCCTCTGGTTTCATGAGCTTTTCTTTTTTTTTCTTTTTTCTTTCTCCTTTCTGAAATCAGCTTCATGCCAATTTGCACAATTAGCTTCAGGCTCCTGCCTAAAGGAGACAGTGGCACTTATCCAATTTACCTAATATTTGAACCTTTCCACCTCTCTCAGATTTTAAGGGAGACCTGTTTCCTACAGAGGATGTGTGTGTTGTCATAAACTCAGAGGCCTCACACTTGCTTCCAAGCATACACTGACCCTCAGTATTTTTTCCTGTTAAGGATAGTTTCTTTATCCTATATTTTCCAAATACAGAACAGAAATATCAGACTGAAGCATAGTGGAAAGAAATTTCAACTTACTTTGCAGCATTAGACATGATTTTCTTACAGTCTTCTAAAACGTGTCTCTACTAAGCCACAAAAAAGAAGACAACAAGGTAAAGCAATGGATTATTTCCAAGTTGAATGAAAGATAAAAATCTGCTTTAATTGAACTCAATATTTTAATAGTCCTTTACAATTAAACATTTTTCTCCTACAAGATTACATTTAAAAGATAATGTCAGAAACTTTTTGAAATGATATCCTGGGTTGTTGGACAATTATTCTGTTTTATCTGAAGAGGTTCTATACCTACTATGAAGTAAAGGCTTATTTTTCAATAATTATTTTCAATAATTGTAAATTAAATTATAAATGATAAATTATCTGAGTGTTCAATTAAAAGTTGACTTATGCCTTGATGTGTTAAGTGAAAAAGGAAGAAACCGAATATATATTCAATATGACCTCAACTGTACAATAAAGCAAAATGATTGTAATTGTAAATATATACTTTCGTTTATGGCAATAAGTCAAAATGTTAGTAGAGACCATACTTAAGAAAGGCACATGCACTATTTTTCTTGTTTCCTTTTTCCTCAAATATCCAGAAAAGGGGGGGAAAGGCGGATGGCAGTTGCAGTTGAAAGGTGACTCCAGAGGGGCCACTTCAAACCCCATCAAGTTCACCACCAGCACCCTCAGCCCGCGGACGTAGAAGAGGTGTGCTCAGTTCTAAGGCCGAGCATCTTTGCTTCCCTCCCCCGACCCTGATGACGCTCGCTTGTGCTAATGCTGCTTCTGCCTGACTTGTACCAGCATAACGACTTAAATGTGCAAAATATCTTCCTACAGTGTCTTCTTTGGGAATCCCAGTTCTTCCAGAATTTTCTTTTCTTAGAAATATGCCCAAGAAACAGACTATTACTTAACCCTCCCTACACCTAGGGTCTTAGTAACATTACAACTATTGAAGTTAAAGTGACTCTTGGGTACCATTCCTAGTAGACCAGTTTAAACCCCAGCTGCAACAAGTCCTTAACTATGTGAAAGAAAAGTGGATAACATTATTTCAGGGTTCAAAGCAATAGCAGATTGTCGGCAAAGCTAGACTTTCTTCAGTTACTGTGGCCCTGTACATATGGTTTCCTTAACCTTTACCAGCATTCTCAAAGAAACTGGTTTAAAGGTAGCAGTGGGTGTTCCATGATTACTGAGAGGACATTCATGTTTCTGTCTAGTCGTCTGAACACTTACCGTCTCTAGAGAGAGAGCTTCAATTATTTAACAAATGTCTTATGCTATGAAGATAGATAATAGCATAGTTTAATTTCAGTATAGATAAATCTAGATGAGGAGGAAAGCTTCTCTGTAGCGGTATGGATGCCATATTATATTTTATCTGATATATGAATATAGCCTTTTTTCTCTTCTTCATTTTTGATAAGCTGAGATCAGTCTTAGGCCACAAAGATATCTGACCATGAAAAGCAGCTTTTTATCTAAGTTTTCATCTTTACAATGATGAAAACCATTCTTCATGTTATATATATTTGTGGACAATTCATAAAAGTATGGGATGTTTACCTTATAGACATTATAGGATTTCAACTGTGTGTGTGTATGTAAGGTATAATAAAGGAGTTTGGAACTGTAGATCTTTGTTTTTCAGTTATGACTTCTTTTTTCTCCAATTTTCTACTCTGTAATGATATAAGAGTTTTGTAGTTTTTTAAGCAGTAACCCATAAAGAATGACAGCATGCTCTGCCAAAAACTAGACTGGAGTTAAGGGGACAAGTTCTTTCTTTTGTGCCCCCAACTAGTTGTATGACCTCAGGGAAGTCACTCTCTCTCCATGTGCTCTGCTGCTTCCAAACAGCATATATGATTTCTTTCTCTGACTATATTAAATGATGCTAATTCTTTGAAAAACAGTTTAAGATATGAAAAATAAAAAGCCTATCAATAAGAGAGGCAGAAATAGCAACTATGATTTTTGGTATATTACCTTCTGATATTTTTAATTGATATTTATTTCTGTGATACATGTTTTAACATAATTTTAGACATACCGTATCTACTACTTTACCTTCTGAATATTTTCATTTAAAACTGTGTCATTATGTTTTCCCATGATATCCTTTAAAAAGCCTGATTCGGGGTATTTGGATCAGGTACATTTGCTTAGGTCTTGGGGAGCTAATTGGAGGGGTACACATGTTACTAAAGGGAAAACTCAGGCAAGCCTCACGGGACCCCGAGAAAAAGTTTAACAAGCAAATGTCATCGGACAACTAATAAGTATTGTGGTGGCTGTGGTGGTGGCGGTGGTAGTGGGGGTGTAGGAATGATCGTAATGTTGGCATTTACTGAACTTATGTGCCGGGGCAATGGCTGGGCGCCTCACACACATCTCAGTGAACTATGAAAACTATCTGATATAGGCCCTATTAGTGCCTCCATTTATAGATTAGGAAACTCAATCTTAGCCACGTTAAACAACTCGCCCAAGTTCAACAACTAGAAAGCAATGGAGCAAGTTGAAGCTTTGGCTCCGCTCTCACCCACAGAGAGAACCCACTTGATAAGTGCATTGGAAAGGCCAAACGATCCATATAAATCCCTTCGCGTATCACCGGCCACACACTGAACACTCAGTGAATATCTATCATCGCCACCGCCACCACCTTCCCTCTGATTATCCTGGCCGGCTGCATTAGACCATCCCTGGATCCCATTAGCTGTGGTCTGCAGGAGTCCTGGTCCAGTAGACCCGTCTACTATAATAAAATTCTGGTATTTATTTATTCAATCCCCTGTTGTTTCACTTCGCTTACTTTTAAACTATAGCATGAGAGGTTTCCACTAGGTAATGTCTTAGGTTTTCCCAAACTAGTTCTCAAACGTGAGGCTTCCTTGCGTCCAGTGTGCAGATGGGCAAGCCGAGGCATGAAGGGTCAGTCAGGCCTGAGAACGGAGACAGTCGTCAGAGGCAGTTACGGGAAAACCAAAGAAGCCAATTGGTGAACTTTTTTCCCCCATTTTGATTCACGCAAAGCTTAAGAAATACTGCTGAGAACTAAAGTACTAAATGCTTTTGAAAAAAAATTTTAAAAACAACCAATAAATGAGGCCCTTGCTTTTAAGAACTACCTGAAATCAGAAAAAAAATGAGCATGGAGCTGGTCATCACTTTGCTCAAGAACCTGCTTACAAATTCAAGCTGGCGGGTGCTTATGTAGTCATTCTCATCAATTAATGGAGCAACAAGTTATTGATTTATAAACACGAAGTTTATAGTCTCAAAATACAAAGTTAAGAAAAAAAAAAGCCATATAGTCCATGCCTTCCAGAAATTAGACACCCTTAGGTTAGTGCTAATACCAAGATAGGAGGAATTGTTTGGGAAAGACCTTCCAATATCAGCATACCTGTGATTTATCACCAAGTGGCTATTAAAAGCCTTAGGACTCTGAACCCATTGTTTTGAAATTTCAGCAAGGTTCTTGATGAAACAAAATGGGGCAGCAGCCCTCTTTTACAGATCTAGCTTCTTTGTGACTCCTAATATTTCCTAAATGATGACTCATTTCGTGTCTGCTCTCCGACTGATGAGACTGAAGAATTCACTATCCCTCCATGACCCCTGAAAAACTTCTAAAGCATTGCAGAAGGGCTGAGCCTACCTGTTGGGAATGAGATGGCAGGCAGACAGGGAAGACACTGTAGGAAGCAGGATTTATGAACAAATTATTCTCAAGTGAAAATTATATTTTAAAAATATGCTTGTTTAGAAGTATCTGTGAAAAAATAAGAGAAGATATTTTTGTAAAAGCGTTGTCACTTCTATTAATGCTGTTAAGTTAAAGATATATATGGCCCTATAAGATGAGATAACCTGGAGAATTTTAGGCCCTGTTTGAAAACGCAAGCACCTGACTCCCATTAGTGTTAATGAGCCTCTCACTGGATCATTCTAAAATGTTACGCCCATGGTCTGTTTTAAAGCAGCGAGAGCCAGAATATTCAGAGTGAAAGCTGAAATTCCATCTTGGTGCTCTCTGGTGTCTACACGCCTGTGGAAATTGTACAGTATAGTGCCGCTCTAAGATACCACCCTAGTGCCTGCAAATTCTAGAGAAAAACACAGCCCATTGGGGAATGGCAGGGGGGCATTAGAAAGTCTGTTGGATTATGAGTCAGGAGACCGGGATTCCACCACTATCCGTGTGACCCAGGAAAATCAACTTGGGTCTCCATTTTCTCATTTCTGTAAAATAAAATTGTTGGACCAGGTTAATTTACCAACTTTCTCAAGTAATTGCTTCTATATCATCTTGAATCCAAAAAATCGCTCTGGACTGATAGTTGTACAGCATTGAGAGACTTTCCTGGACTGTGCAGAAGCAGAGGAAAAAGACAGTGGAATATTAAGGGTCAGTTAAATGGTTGCCTTTAAGGAAAATAAGCAGAATTTATAAAGTCTGAAGATTGAGTGTTATGTCAATATGGTGAATGTTTGAAAAAATTGACATGAGGGGGCAGAAGTTCCATCTATGGTGATGGTATTTTTTAAAAAAGAGTCATAGAGCTTTACAGTGGCTTGACTTACAAATAAATAAAATTGGATAAATTTACTCCATTTAGATCCCAATTATACTTTTAGTCTGATTACCTTCTAGAACTGTGAATGTATAAAATGTTTATTTTGCAATAGTTACTCCAGAGAACTGACAGGTGCATAACAATAATACAGTTGTTTTCTTTATTGTCCTAATTTGAATTATTATACCAATGAGATATTTTATGAGGTATTTGAATGTTATCATGCCTGGGTATAGAAATAAAAAATGTAGATGTAAACTTAAGATCTTAAGTCATTTGTAAGCTTGAGTGCATCCAAACTGACTTTTTTCAACCATGTATGAGAGTATTAAGCCCTGTTGCCCAAAGGCCACCGTTGTGTGTAAAGAGCTGACCTCCCCCTATGCATGTGGTTGGGAATGGGGGAGGCAGCCCAGAGGATGACCACTCAGGTGGTTGTTTGACTCCTGCATTTCAGTTGAGGAACCTTGGCGGAGAAAGGCTCAGGGGTCCAAGTTAGCTGGTACCAACGTTTTGGGTTTTTTTTTTATGCCCCTAAAAATATTCAGGTTCAGTTATAAAGGGCAACTGAAAATGGCAAATAGAAATGATGAAAAAGATGAGATCTGGAAAGTCTAACTGAATACAAGAGGATCCCAGCTCAAACATTAGCCTAAGGGTTGAACTAGATAACTTGTAAGGCTCCTTTTATCTGGGTGTTGATTTTATGACTCTAAATTCCCCTTCAAAGTCTTGTGATGCAATGTCTTTTACTTGGTACTCTCACTGAAAGAGGGTTCTCTAGTGCACTTTAGCCTTAAACAGGGGACCTGGAAATCAAATTACACCCATATAATAGCAATCTTGATATCATGCCTTTACACAGCCCCACGCCAATTTACACAGAAAAATCTCACAGATGGCTCTTTACTTTACTATCCAGCTAGACATTTACAAATGTAAACTCTGTAACAGGCCAGAAATGATCATTTGTCTAGTTTAACCACAGTCAGAAAACTTACAAAATAAGAAGACAGGAGGATATCCTCTGTGGGCAAGCATACCAGGAGAAAAAGTGTAAGGGTGAGACCACTCCATAACTCAATGGTTTTACATATTTATGTTTTTTCCTCTCAAGTAAGTGTTAAAAAGACATCCCCCTTTCCAGTGTCAGCGGGCCGTTGCCTCTGTTGGTGAGTGCATTCTTTTTTCCTGGGAAGTACATGTCGGTATGATTTTCTAAGAAATGAAAAATGACTGCTGTGTTCACCTCAGATGGATACGGCATGGAGTGGAGTGGGGTCCCTTTGTTTCTGTGTCAGCATCACTCGATTCCTCTGTTTGTAGAGGTATAATAAAAACAGCTTCTTTACTGTGCATCCTGTTGGTTTATACCAACCATGTCAGGTCCATAAACCATGGTATATTAAAGTGTAATAGACTGTGTAAAGAATACTAGGAAGATATTCCAACGTCTGTCCCTTCCCCTCATTTCACAATTTATTACCTCCCAGATGAGTTTCCATAAATATGACTTAATTATATTTGGCATAAAATCCCACTTTCTTTGAAGAGTGACCTCCTTTTCCAGCCACTTCGAGTGCAGAATGCCACCCTCTTGAGGATGAAACTTTGGATGTTTTGGTACATTTACATGATGAATGTTCTTAGTCTGAATATTTTTTGAAAATGTCATTTTACCTGTACAGATTTTACATTGTTCATTCTTGCTGTGTTTTAAAAATTCAGTCTGTTGCAGGTGAAACTCAAGGGTTAATGTTATTGTGCCTGTGGTATAGCAGTCTAAATAATGTAGCAATCTAAAACAGGGCGTAACAGTATGAAAAATAGTACTCTTGCCCCTCGATTCTACTGGATTCTGTTCTACTTTGTCACAAAAAAGAAATGGAAGATTAGAAATTGCTGTGCCAGGAAATGTGCTCTGGTCCCCCAGCGGGGAGATGATGAGCAGGAATCGTGTGCTGTTAGTGTGCGTCCCTCGCCCTCAGTTTACCCATCTCTCAAGTAAGTGGAGTAGCTACCAGGTGTTAGATGAGAGAAAATCTATGAAGTAGGTTCTGGTTGCTGTCCTCAGGAAACCCAGAATCTAGCAGGAAAAAGCACACTGCCAGCAGGTGATCTCGGTACATCCCAAGCATGTGGACACAGAGCTCTTGGAGCACCTCAGAAACAGAAGCTCCCCTCTCCATGGAGGGGAGGCCCCCCATGGAGGGCTTCGTGGAGGTGGTAACTTCAAAGCTTGGTTTTGGGAAATGGAAAAGAGGTTTATAGCGGGGTGTTTGGGAAGGAGAAAGGCAGGGAGGAGGAGGCATTCAAAGCAAAGAAAGCAGTAATACGCCCTAAAATAAAGGAGCAAGGAAACAGGTTGAGTGGCCTAACCGCGAGGAGTCCCATGTGACAGGAGCCTGGGGCGCCTAAGGGAAGTAGCAGGAACCGGTCCTTAGGGCTTACCGTGCCACGTGGGAGTACTTCATCCTGGACAGAGGGGGAGCTAGTGAGCACATCCAACAGAGCGAGGGCATCGTCTGCTTTGCCTTGTAAACTGGCAATTTGGTGGCAATGCAGAGAACCGGGTTTCTTGTGCAACACAGGGCGCCTGTTACAGGTCGCCGTACAGAGCCTACCGCTTAAAGAGGGAGTCTTTGCTCTCAGAAATCTTACCTTTTTAAAGCAGACCTCTGTATCATTATCTTTCACTTAGTATTGTGGAAGTGGTTCCCTAAATCAGGTCAAAGACTGCATAATTCGGTGATCACAAAATGGAAAAAAGAAGTAGATGAGAATCATAAACACCTCTCCCTTCACACCTACCCCTTAGACTCCCAGGTATTTGCAAAATCGTAAATCAGTTTCTTTTGCCCCCAAGTACTGAATAAAGCCAAATGGGCTCAAACAGCAAACAGAATCACTTTAGGTCGGACCTAGGGAATGCTCTTCTGTACAGAGCTTTAAGGCACATGTTCAGGATGTCAGCTTTGTGAGTGGAATGGGGAAACTGAGGACTGGAGCTCAAGACACCTGATCTACTGGAAAATGATCACAGCCAGGACAACTGTCTGCTTAGAGTGGTTGTGAGCATTCTTAGGAAAGAAAGGAACATTTTGCTTGAAACTTTCTGTTATTCATCCCAAAGTCAGAGAGCTGAAATAGTGACCACTAGAATTTCCTTCTAGCTGGCGAATAATAAATGGAAGCCACTTTTGAGTGCCTGGCATATGTCAGTCACTGTATTAATCTTTCATGTTCAGTACAGCCAATAGTCACAGCCGCCTGGCGAGGTGGATCATATTATTCTAATTCTATGGGTAAGGCTCAGTGGAGTTAAATGGCTTCCCCAATGTCTTTCAACTAAGTTACAGAGCAGAAGTTCAACCCAGGTCCTCCTGAGGCAAAGCCCAAGCTCTTCCCACGTTGTTACCCCTGCATTTAGCTTTGTCAAAGCAGACGTCCCATTGGAAGTTTGAACCCCCAGCAGCCTCATCATGACATGGAACCATCAAGGTCTGACTGCATATGTCCTTTTCATGTAGCCATTGTAACAGTGTGGGAGGTAATTGTTATCTTCATTTTACAAAGAGGAAACTAAGACACATGCAACTTGTCTATGGCATGTGAAGTGACGGAACTGGGCTTAAGCCTTGGCATTTAACTATAGCTCTGAGGTGCCTTCCTTGGGCCTACAACCATTGAATAGAAAGGCCTAAGTCTACTTCTCTTGGTAGGCCACGGTACTGAAGGATTTCAGAATTGTCATTGTGGGGTGGTTTTGTGATGACTGATGGGACAAAGGCCATCACATGAACCAGGAAACAAAATTCCAAGGCATTTAAGATGTACACAAAAGCAAATGGTCTTTATTTAGTAAAGGCTGCTAAATAAAATCCACATTCATATCTTAAATCCTTAAACAAGAAACATCTAAAGAAACCATGTTGCTTTCTCTGCAACATAGAATTATGAAAAATAAATATGATTCTTTAAAGGAGAAAAAGTTCACGAGAGGCAATGCAGCCTACGAGTGACACAAAAAGTATAGAAACTTAACACTCCACTTTCTCCAAGCACTTCCAGAAAGTCACCATCATCAGTGTGTGCATAGCCTTAGTGAAGAAGTTTGCAAGGCAGAATTAATGTTAAGTGAAATTTCTAATTTTTAGTACTCTGACCTGTTTTTATTATCTTGAAATGTGAGACTGTCATCATTCTCAGCAGCTAGCTACTTTACTCTCCTGACTTGGAAATAATAATACTTAACTCATTGCAGACAATGCAACAACTTCTTGTGAAGGAAAGAACAAATTTGGAAATGCCTGCTATGTCTCTGTCTCCCCTGGCGCTGTGACAGTATCTGACAGCAATTCCAAACTTACTCTTCTAAGAAGGCTACCCAGCGCCCCCCTCACCACCACCAGCACATTCACAGAACCAAATTTAGACCGAAAAAGGAGCACCTGAATACTACTACCCATGCAGCTTCGTAGAATAGAATAGAAGACTGAGTCGATCCCACACAGAGATTCAGGGCCACTGCTAGTCAGAGTGTACGGTAATGACAGTTTCCATCTAAGACTTGCCATCTTCAGTTTAAACACTGTCTCATTCCTCTGTTGTGCCTTGTACCTGTGTTACACGCCCCGGCCACCCAGGCACCCGCTAGTTCAGCAACCGGCCTAAGTCTCCTTCTACAGGCAACAGTCATGCTGAAATTTTTTTTTTTTTTTTTGCTTCCCCTTATCAAAAATTACTTGCACTGGATCATATTCTCTTAGGTTTTACTCTCTGTCTTCCCCAACTAGAGTGAAAGTTCTGTAAGGACTTTTGCCTGCTTTCTTCACTGCGGAGTCCCAGGCACCTAGACTAGGGTCTAGCAGGGGCAATGAAAGAACAAACCCTCGTACATCATCTTGTCAGTAGATACGAAAGGCTTACGTCAGAGCTTGCAGAGCCAGATATGGCCACCGGGAATATCCTCTTTGTCCTATAGTATGTTAGCAACATTCTTTTTTTTTTTTAGCTTGGGAGCAATCACTTAAAACTCCTAGCTTCTCTGAAAAAGGCAGAAGAGCTGGTATCCATGGCAAGTGCCTTCCTTCCCGTAAACGGAACATGGCCTTCCCACTTCCCCACCATGCCCTGTTGGCTTCCCTACACGGAGACCGGGTCAGTTGCGGTATTAAAAAGCCAGGAATAGAATTTGTGACTATTAGAATCCTTACACCTGGCCTACAGTTACTTTATTTGTTGGTGATATTAGGATTTGGGTTTGTGACACCAGTCTTTAAACATATTCCTTCCAGATAATGTGTTTTTGTTTTGTTTAGAGCGTTTTGAAAACTTAAAATGTGTAATGGCATGGCTGGAAATTTCACACATTGTGGCAGGAGAAATATTCAGGCTCATAGAGCATTGAAGCCCCACCATGAAGGTGGCTGCCATTCCTATCCGTACACGGGCCCTTTGTCAGGAAAGATTGAGACCCTAGATTTTTCTCATCTCCTGAAGGCTTTCCCTCAAGCCCTCGGGCTCTGCAGTGCGCACTCCCTCTTAGTATTACATTTTTCACATTTTGGATGTTGGCTTTTTCCAAAGAACCATGTTCATAGAGATGTTGCAGAATCTTATCTAATGCTTAATTCAGTGTGGAAAGGGTATTTCTTGTCACTAAATTTGTATTCAACAACAGCTTAACCACAGTCCACTTAGTACAGCCTGAAGTATCTAGTTAGAAACCATCTGGAGACGGAGAACAGCATAGGTACTCCAGGAAGATCACTCAGACCTCAGAGGCACTTTTCCTCTTGCATGTAATTAAGAATCACTGTATAGGAACAAGCCACTAGTTTGTTTCACATCTCGGGGAACCTGGTAGCCTGTGAAAGACATAGGTCACTTCTCTGTATCTAACTGGCTAAGTACTAGACTAATTCATGAAGGTTCCTGCTACGAGGAGAGGAAATCATCCTGCAAAAGATGGCCATAACTGTAACTATACTTAAAATGGTGGCGTTATCAAAGCCAAATCATGTTAAAATAAAAAGATCATTTTGTTCATTGAAATTTACCAGAGTTATATAATAGCATAAAACTTCAGACTGACGTGCTTCTTTCGCCTATGTTCATATTTTAACTTTAAAGTTTTATGTTGAGAAAACCAAGTAGCTCTTTTTTGAGGAACCTTTATCCACTACACGTATTTTTAAGCTAAAATAATTTACATAATAAATAGGCACCTTTCCCATGTTCAAGGCACAACAGGAAACAAGCCAAATGAAGGCGCTGCTCTCCCGGAGCCTACATTCATTTGCCATATAATAAACACAGGTCAAAGGATAGTCTGTCAGGTGGACAGGCTATGAGGGCAAAGGTAACCAAGGAGACAGAGAGACTTGGGGGAGGGGCGGGATGCACGGCAGGGATCCATCTTTTATTTAAGGAAGTTTGAGAGGGTGATGTGAGAGCAGAGACCTCAGTGGACTAAGGGAGCCTCAGTCATGCAGAGTGCAGGGAAGACGCCCCAAGGAGGAGGACTGACAAGTGCAAACATCCCCGGGGCACGTGCTCAGCGCGCTCAAGCATCAGCAAGCCAGCCAGTGAGGCTGGAAAGGAATGAGCATGGGCAAGAGGGTATGACGTCACAGCGGGGCCAGAGGCAGACTTGCAGGGCCCAGTGGCACATTGTAAAGACTTTAGAGGTCATATCAAGGTCACAGCAAGCCATTGGAAGGTTTTTAAGCAGGAGAGCAACTTACTAAAATTTATACTTTAAAATCAGTGATGAAGTTAATAGTGGTGAGGGACTAATAATGCCTGCCATGTCACTTATCACATACTGTGTGCTAAGCACTTTGCCTGTACTGTTTAATATTTATAACAGCTGTGTGACTGCAGTCTCTGTAACTATTCTTATAGGACAGGTAAGGCAATAACTATGCAGTTTGTCATGAGTAACTTGCCCACAGTCACACAGGTGGTACTTGTCAGAGCTAGGCTTAGTAAAATAGTATTTTTAAATCTTTTAATACCTTTCAGGGAGTATCACAAAATAGGCCCTAGATATAATGGATTTTTCCCATTCATTTTACATCATTGTAGCCTTAAATGAATCTTAAGGCTTATAAAGATTATGACTTGCCTGTTTTCTAGATATTTTTAAAGTGTAAGAGTGGTATCATCCTATAACAATTATTATCTTCTCAGTAGAGAGAAGAATATGTAAAAGAACCACCCAAAAATTAAACCTCCTAATAGTCCCTACAGAGCATGGATTCTTAATCTTAATTCTGAAATTCTAAATTGTATTTCAGCATCATTGATTTCCTTAGTAATGTTAAGTATTTTTTAATGTACTTAAAAACATTCTGAGAAAGGCTTCCCTTTCTCCTAGGTTTCCCCAGGCTGCCAGGGGGTCCCATGATATAGAAGCAGGGTGCGAAAGGGTCCAGTGGATTCGCTTGAATCTGAGCAGAACTGCTGCAGATGGTACTGGGTCTGTCATGTCTGGGAAAGGTGATGAGCGTTCAGCACATGTCAGGGCCCACAAAGAGGCCAGCTACTAGGTAGACCACGTATACCAGTCTGGCCAGGATTATTCCAATTTATGTCTCTGTCCAGGTATAATTATCAATATCACCTACTTTCACTCTCAGAAGTGTCCCGATGAGAACAACAAATCATATGGCGACTATAGCTGTTGTCAAGAAAGCCGTGGTCACAGATGTAACGAAATGAGGGCTATTTCCAGGACATGTGGTAGGGCCGCCAGCCCCTGGATTCAGACTGACTTTGATCACGGATGCATGTAACCAAAGTCAGAAGAGTGCACAAAAAAGTATACTGGAAGAACATGCTGTTTCAATCATAATTATTTCTCTTCCACAGCCAAAAAAGAGCATAAAATGGAAGAAAGTCAGCTGGAGAATGCACAGAAAAGGTAGGCAGCTCTGACATGGCTCCACTTCTTCCTTGGGTCAGCCATTCTTTTTTAACTATTATTATTACTGAGTACATTTACATCGCAGTGCGACCACTACCACCATCCATCTCCAGAACGTGTCCATCTTCTCCAAGTGAAACTCTGTGCCCACCAAATGATAACTCCCCATGTTCACCCTCTCCCCGCCCCCAGCAGCCACCGATCTCCTTTCTGCCTCTGTGACTTTGACAGCTCTAAGTGCCTCCTATGAGTGGAACAGTGCAATATTTTTCCTTTTATGCTGGCTTATTCACTTAGCATAATGTCTGACTAGCCATTCTTTGGGCTCCATTTGTTGACACTACACCGTAAGATTCTATCGGGAGCTGGAGTGAAATATTTTTGTCAAGTGCAGAGTCATCCAGAAGAGAGCCGCGTGCCTCACATGTCCTGGCACTATTTCCATCTATTTACCTCTCCTCCATTACTCTGCTCCTGAGTCTGTGGAAGTTGGGAACAATGTGATCCTTCTTAGCATGACAACTAGATCAAACCAGGTATCACAAACACCTAGGAGACTTACCACGTTTCTCCTCGGGTCCCGGAGCACACTGTAACCAGGGGCAAATGTGGAGATGGGACTGACCTCTGTAGATGGAGACTCTCCCCAGAAATTGGGGTCTTCTGTTCAACCCCTTGCCCACTTCAGTCCTCTTTGCTCTTCTCTCTCGTAATAGGCACCAAAGCAGAACCATCCCCTCACCCGGTAGAGCCCAATAATCACTGGCTCTGATTCCTTACAGGGTTTTCCTTCTGTCTGTTGGCTAGGTTAGTCGATTGGCTGTCCCTCCCTCTAAGAAGGGCGAGTGGCAATGTGCTGAGGCAGTCTCATACTGAGGGAAGAGAACTAAGATACATTTTTGTTGGCACCAATTCTGAAAGTGCCAGAAAATTAAATGAGAGGTAAGGGTAGGAAGTAGCGCTTAAGGACAAATGAGCTTTACTAATGTGTGAGGAGAGTTCCTCAAATGCAAATGAACAAACTCTAGAAATGAGCCATTTTCCTTCTGTTTAGCTGTAATTTCCAAGAGTCCTGAAAACATACAGACAGTGCTCTGTCCTGCACCAGCATCTTACCACTCCCCACTGTATCAGCACAGATAAAAATTAAACACAGATAAAATAAATGCAAGGCAAATCTTGCATTTTTCTAAGTGCAGACATGTTCTTGAATCATGACTATCATCCTATCATCATCTTTGAAAACCAAGACAATTTTAGATTTTTGTGACCCATCCCCTATATTAAAGCTTCCCTTCCTCCGTGTGTAAAATGATATGTCTATGTCATAGAAATTTTCATCATGTGCAGGAGAGACCATCAACAAAGACATATTGGTACCCAGACAAACAGAAATTTGATTTCTAGAGCGGGTGTCAAACTTCTAATACTTCCTCAGGACTCTTGCTCAGGGAAGAGGGGGCCCACCTTCCAGGGCCCGGAGCCGCTGCTCTGCATTAGCTATGCTGACGGGGGGCCATAAATTCTGGTTGTCAGCATTTTCCGTGACTTTGTGGTGAAGGTAGTCTAGCTTTCATGTCGTACATGAAATATGTTAGATCCCATCTTTAATGTAGGAACCACAGTTGTTTACACTCTTTAAGGAGGTTGGTGGTCAGTGTTGCAATATGCATGTGAGATTCAGTAAATTCTTAAGTTTTACTCTCAAGAGAAACAATTTACTCTGAGGCTAAGGAATATTTGCTTTTCCTAAGCAGTTTCTAAAGGCATGCGTGCAAAACAATAAGTGGATGTGTTCCACTTAGGCACCCCACCACTGTGAAAGTAAAACAGTTCACTTTGCTATGGGCTCTGTGATATGATCATTGTCTTTACTTGAAAAATGTTCAGCTAAATTTAAAAAATACAAATCAGACAGGAATGATAGCAGTGGGGAGAGTCAGGGAGTAGTTTAGAGTGAAGTAAAAAAGTCTTATGAAACGTAACGTATGACTAGGAGTCAATCTTTTAAAAGTTGAAAGCTGTTGTAGACTTCTCTGCCAACAAACAGAAATTTCAAAAAGCGTGCTGACCCCTTTGTCTTTTGGAGAAAAATCACCTGGTTGGTAAATATCAGCAACTTTCATGCCCCAATTTCAGAAGGATTTCAATGATCAGTTTTCTGTGAATCAAAATTGAATTTGAAAGGAAGAGCGAGTTGTGTTTGGGGAGCACAATAGCCTAGACCTCATCCAATACTTTCAGGTTCATGTTCTAGCTTTAGCCTTTCCTCGAATGCAGGGATACCACTGAAATCAAATAAGGCCGCCCCTGGAGCAGCTCCATCTCTGCCAAAGCCTCGTGGTGCCAACGCAACGCTGTCCCCTGGGGGCCTGTCTGCTTGGGTTTTACTGAAGAAGCTTACTTGCTTTGTTAGTTTCTAAAGCATATGGGGGAAAAACTGCTGAAATTCAGTGTTTCCTTTAGTTTTCACCCCTTTTGAGAGTTAGCACACAGAGCCTCACAGATCCCTAGTGGGAGAGGTGGTCAGGGTACATGGCTAGCTTCAGTTTAGAGTTGGGGACGATGAAATGCATTTTTCAAGCTCTGTGATAACCCACAAGCGATGCGGTCAGTCCCTGGAGCTGTACCAGTATTTA
The DNA here is from genome assembly GCA_029783875.1 of Phataginus tricuspis. Classification (NCBI taxonomy): domain Eukaryota; kingdom Metazoa; phylum Chordata; class Mammalia; order Pholidota; family Manidae; genus Phataginus; species Phataginus tricuspis. Next base: position 21,925,540 of record JAQQAC010003584.1, on the reverse strand, counting down.
CATATCTTGGGCTCACGATCTAGACTCCAAATAACACAGGAGGTACCTGGGCAGCGGGGTGGGAATGAGGGGGGTCCTTGAAGCACAACGACTGGAGTGTCTGCGCTCTTCACTATATCCTGCTGTAAACTAGGAAAATAATTTATCCCTCTGAGTAGCAAAAGTGAACGACTTATTCTCCTCTCTATTAATGCACAAATAAATATGCTTCTTTAAAGATGTTGAGCATAAGGAAGAGAAAACCCAACGTGCTCTTCTGGCAGTAATGCACAGCGTGTAGGACATGGGGCAGCCGTGTCTGACGTGGAAACAAAACAAACAAACAAAAAGACTTTTTTACAGGCCTCTGTCAGTGAGCATGAGCAACAGAATGGTAGAAGGGAGAAAGCGTCTCACTGAGAAGGAGGCGACTCAAGATTCAGGCCCAGCTCTGCCAGTGAAAAAGGTCATTCGGTCTTCCCAGGTCTCTGTTTTCTCATCTCTAAAATGAGAACATTGGACAAGTTAACCTGTAAGTCCTTCCAACTCTAAAGTCCATGACTCTATAAGGGCTTTATGGCCTGCTCCTACAGGTTATATAAGTCTCTATGTACTTCTTTCCATGGTACAATCAATATAATTTTCAGTTTGAATGAAACCAAAGCATATGCTGTAGAATGCGCATTTCGTTTTATCAGTATTTTGACTGCCACAGAATTAGGAGTCATGTCTGGGGTGAAAATGGACATTGCTGCTTTCTTCCATTATTGGTCTTGCTCAAAAATATGTATGTTTGGAATTATAGGAGAGTCCCTTAAGAAATTACGGCAGTTATTGCCTTTCTCCACTTATGCACTACCAGTCTTTTAATAAGTGGGGCCAAAATTCCCTGGCCAGTAGTTTTAATTTGCATTAAAAACAGATTTATTATTTACAGAAGCACAAAGAATTTATGGGACTCAGAGCTGCAGCTCCAGCTTGGATCTCACCTAATCATAGCCATGGAATCAATTAACAGTTCATCTGTGAAATGTGATAAAATCTTATGAGATACATATTGCCCAATAACTGAGAACGAGATGAAAGTATGCTCCATAATAGTAATGGGGCTTCAGGATTTTACAATCGCCGTTGAATAGAGTTCCATTAGAAACTCAGTATTCAGGATGGCCACAAAAAAACACTGTGTCTGAACAGATGATAGAGCATTGAGTAATAAACCTGGCCAGCCATGCCTGCTTTGATTAGTTTCCAACACCCTAGAAAAGGGGGCCATTTATTTAAGTGTTTTTGCTCATGGCAAATGAGCCTGTGAGGTTTGGGGTGGGTGGGGGCAGCTGGGGGGAAAGATTGAGTGCAGAGCTATAAATTGCTGCAAAGCTAGTGCCTCCAAGAAGGGCTGCTTGGGAGGCCCGGGTAGTCTGGCATGCGGTGAGCTTCCACGGGGTAGGTCAGGAGGTTCTTAGTGATATCTGGGAATCCACTGTGGAAAACCTGGGTTTTTTTTCTGACCATATCAGAGGTCTTTTTTTTTAAATCAAAGATGGTCTTTCATCCAAACCTTGCTGTGCCCTCAAGTATATCTGTTTTTGTACACTGGTGGTTCGTATTCTTGTATCATATCTCAGGCTTTTAAATGCAGCCTTCTTAAAGATCATATAATCTAAGTCTCATTTTACCCTTTAGAAAAATTGAGAGCCTGATACCAAGTGATTGACCTGGAATTACAAAGCCAGTGGATGCCAGAAAAGGGATAGAATAGTCTCTTGATTTTCCATGAAACATTCAACAGATCGATTATTCCCAGTGGGAATATCTTCTCATGCTACAGAATCAACATGTCATCAGTTCCGTGGGATCATTGAACATAAAATGAAGAGCCGGTAAATGACATGGATTTGAGATGAAGAACAGATTCAAAAAGGTTTTGCTATATACACCCCTGGAGTTATATATACTGGTTTCTATACAGATAGGATATGCCCAAGAGTATCCCCAATCAAGTTGAATTTCTTAGAAAATCAGTTTGAGTGAATAGGCTTTCTGAGGCTCGGGATAAGCCCCAGCAGCCCTGAGCCAGGCTCCCATGTCAGAGAATGGACAAGTAGGAAACTTCCCCCAGGGTCCGTTTCCTCACCCTGATGAATTTCGGCATTGACAGTTTCTCACCCTCTACTTCACTCTCTCTACCTTTTCTCTCACTTGTTGCAGTTTTGAAACAACAGTAGGATATTTTGGGATGAAGCCAAAGTCTGGTGAGAAGGAGATCACACCCAGCCACGTGTTTATGGTGTGGTACGAGTTCTGCAGTGACTTCAAGACCATTTGGAAGCGGGAGAGTAAAAACATATCTAAAGAAAGGTAAATTTCTAATAGAGTCATTAATACCCCCTTCAGGAGTCCAGGAAACCACCTTCCCAAACCAGAGTGTGCCCAGTCAACACGTATCAGTGTTTTCTTCCAGGTCAAGTGGACATTGAGGAGGGATTACTGCCTCAGGGTTCACAGGGAAATTCAGGGGAGGCTTGCTGTCCTCCCAAAAAGATAGAGTCACGTGGTCTGATAAGTTACACTTTCTTAACTCCTTCCAATTACTCACTATTAAATGAAAGGGTTGCTGTGCTAATTTGCAGCAGATTGCATCTCTGTGTATTTCCATGTTGGCCCAGGCTGAATGAGGCAGCCTTGCCGTTGCAGACAGTACAGACAAATAAAAGTGAATGCTTTTCCCATTAATATACTGAACTTGCATCAAAAGGAAATCTCTGAGACTCGGGCCACACTTAACACAGTGTTGAAGGCCCGATCTGGATTTACAGCGCCACTTCTGACTCCCTGTGTCCTGCTGAGGACATCAAACTGTGTGCCGCTCAGCCTCATTGCAGCCTCCTGATTTTATTAGCCGGGGGTAAAAGAAAAATCTCAGCTCTGAATGCAGGGAGTGTGTGTGTGTGTGTGTGTGTGTGTGTGTGTGTGTTCATTCTCCTTAGAAACGCTGAATTTGGCCCTCTTTAGCAGAAAATGTTTCTGCCCGATCACTGTTTTGATCAGGTTGCCACTGTTCTGCAAAGGGTCTCATGGATTTAGACTTCAAACAGGTTGCGCTGTCACTCCTACAGAACAGACTTAGGAGAGTGTTATTCAAAGTAGGATATAGGAGGCAAAAATCTCCAAATTAAGGGAAATTATTTACTTAATTATAGCTTCTATATAACAATAACTTTGAGACCTAAAATTCCATAACTTAGTATTTTTGCTCTTTACTTAGTAATCAGAGAAAAGGTATATACATCATATCTACCCACATACAATACACTAATAGGTTTCACCTTAAAAAGCTACTCTTAAAGGAATCAAAATTTAGAATTTTTGACCCAGTATTACCGAGTCTAAATATTGTGTCGTATTTTTTGCAAAGACTGCTTTCTTTTTAAGGAACTCAAAGAGCTTTAAAAATGTTGAGCAACATATCTTTCCACCATCACCTCTCATGGAAATTAAAGTGAGTGTATCCACTACATAGATAAACCGAAACAGAGAAGTAGTTCGGTGACTTTGTTAAGAAATAGATTATTGATAATAATATGAAAAAAACCCATAATTATCTTGATACCCAACTCATGATCCTTGCCTTGCAATTGCTAATTTGGCCCTTTAAGCTGAAATAGGCTTCTGAGGAATAAATTCAGATTTGTGAACCTCCTAGGAAAGTGATGGAACTACACTCCTCACCCCCTAACAGAATTCCAGGGCCAATCCGTTCCCGCTCACACCTGACGGCCTGGAAATCCAGCCGTGGGCCCTGGATGCAAAGCCTTTGCTTAAGAGAGTTTGCGCCTCAGATTTGAGTATAGTCCTTAGTGAATTTGTCCTGGTGATTGGAGTGCTAAGAAAAGATCCTCAAAAAGCCCAACAGAGAGGGTGATTAATTGGTTTTCATTGTAACAGTCTTTGGAATACTAATCTCTATTTCAAATTAGGGAGTTTTTGCCTATCCTAGTTGAGAGCAAACTACCCGTGGGCCTGTGGGTGGTGTAGCCGGCCGTCCAGAGTGACATGTTCTCTGATTGCTACACAGGCGTCGGCAGCGCCGCTTCCGGGGTGCAGCTGGCGAATTGCCTGCTTCATACTCTGTAAACCCGCATCTTTAAAGGGCCATGACTTCACAGGCCCCCTTTCACTTCTCCTCCTTTAGCAATCTCAGGGGTCTCTTCATTCCAGCCACGCTTTGCGAGATGGATCACTAAGGTTTCCTACCTAAAACATCTTTGAAAGTTAATGACAGCTCATAAAATATTGTTGGAAGCATTGTTTACAAAAATCCATTTGTTAAGAAATGTTAGCACATTGTGTATGTTACTACTCATCCAAGCTGATTAATATTGAGGGTTTTCATCAGAGGTGAGGATTTTTAAGTTGTCCTCTCTGTCTGCTAAGGATTTTAGATTTTAAACTGTTGGAATCATATTCAATGTGGTAAAAATAAGCAGATTTACTTGAATTTTTCTATTATAGTTAAATGAGAAATAATATCATTGCTTTGTTTTGATACCTATTTAATGATGTTCATTATTGTCATTTTTTATTATACTTTTCCCCAAAATCCAATAAATGCCAATAATCCTAAATGTCAGGAGGTAATATAACATAGTGAAAAGACATCCTCAAAAACAAAATTTATAACCAAATGAAAACCTGATAGCTTATAATTATGTGGGGGGAGAAACTATAGTTTGGGATCCCATCAAAAGAAATTTCACCCACTAGATTTTATTTAAAAATATTTAATGTTAGAAGGCCAGCTAGTTAAAAAATTATTGCGAAAAATTAAGGACCAGTAATAGTACTTTCAGGGGGACAGACTCACTTTCAAATGACATGGAAGTGTTAAAAAGTAGACCAGTTTCAGTCCATTTCAGGTGGCAGAGAATGTTTACTTTTGTTCTACTTGGCATGGTTCCCATGAGTATATGTTATCTTGATGCAGAATTGAGATGGATGCCATTCCATAACAGGATAACAACTGCCCCTCATGCAATCCAGAGTAATCTCTAAATGCACTAATGCCTATATAAAAACAACCAATGTTCTTGTGCTTTGTGAGTGAATAATAAACCTTAGCATTAAGCTCGTGTCAGGGCTGGATTCTGTGTTTGAGTGGTAGAGACACAGTATTTCGCTGGGGATATGGTTTACCTGCAGATTAACTGTATCAGCAACAGAGCCAGCTACCACATGATGGTATATTAATGGCACTAAATTTTCCTTGGCATTTAAGTCAATGTTAGGCAAAATAGGAAACTACTGTGGCTAGGCACAAGTCCAGAATGCTTCCGAGACCTTGAGTCTGTGGCCCCCCATGCTTCCCCTAATCCTGGAACTTACCCCCCGGAGAAATGTACCAGCCCCTTCTCTTACCCCTTCTGAATACAGGCAGGGCTCAGTCATACAAAAAAAGACATCTAGATAGAGAGTTGAAAAGCAGCATTTTTATGCCATTAACTTGCTGTGTGATCTAGGGCAAGTCACTTACTGCGTGGGGCACCCGATTGTCACGTCTGTAAGATGTCTGTATTGGAATGGAGCAGGAACGAAATGTTCACTGTGATCTTTTCTAGCTCAAAACCTCTATGAATCTAGAAACAACTTTTCTAATATTCTAAGAAACTGTGTGTTTCATTACCAAAACAGTGCCCCTCACCTCTGCCCTGCAGCTTGTTCGGGACTATGATGGAAGGGCTTTCTAGCCACGGTCTGGTGGTGCCAGGGAGAGATTTGGGGTGGGGAGAATGTTTGTTGCCCTCTTGGAATGGGTAAATGTCACAGCTACTTCACCTCACACCCCCAGTTCTTCTCCCAAAATGTTAATGTTCGTCTTAAAAACCACATTTTTTAAATTGCAGGTGTACACACACAAAATATTTTCCTCTGCTCATCTGTATCTAATATTACATTTAGTAGTTTATTAAATTTTATCAAGATTTATATTCTCAGAGGCAGCTTTCCCTCATTTTACTTCTTCACACACTTTTTTATTTGTGCTTCTTGATATCCAAACATTCAATGACTTTTTATAACCCATAATTCTTCTACTTGTTAAATCAACAGACTATCCAAGCATATACTTAATTCCAAGGAGGTAACCTTATTTTTGCTGCTATTCTTTATTGACTATTCTTTACTCATAGTTTCTGCTTTTTATTTTTCCTGTGTAATTACTCTGGAATATAGGACCCTTCCTTATCACCATTTAGGATATCTTAGGACTGCTCCCCACATAGAGGCTACAAGCTACTACCTCACACAAAACTGGCTATGAATTTGCAAAAGGTTAAGAAGTCCCAGAGGAATAATGACTCCAGGAATAAAGTCTTGGCAAATAATTCACCCTGGGCCCAAGCAAACTTTAAAAGTGCCATTTAAAACACCCACAATGGGTAAGTAATTAGTCTGGTGATTTATATGCAAAATGCAAATATAATATTTCATACTCTTGACAGCAGAGAGTTCAGAGCTGTTGTGAGGCTGTCCCAAAAGCTGTTCTCAGAGCTCCCTACTGCTCAGGTAACTTTAGGACCAGGAGTTGGGAATTTAGAGAGGCCGTCACTCAACTCATAAAGGGACCATTGATTGCAGTGTAGACATGGACATGGCAGGAATTCTTCTCTTTATATGATAAAGTTATTCCTGGACAAAGTTCCATAAACTAAAATTTCTTATTTATTGAATTCTGCTTCCCTACTGACATACACACATGATCATTATAGTAACTTCTAACAAGGTAACTTTCTTCTCCGTAGCCCTCTGTTATGTGGGTAAACGGTTTGTGTGCACTTGACCGCTAAGAAGCCTCACCTTTTAAAGGGTCCCTTTAATAATACAATCACCCTCACATTTGAGGGAAGCTCTGTACAAATACACAAATAGCAAATGTCCCAAAGAGCTAACTTATACATGGTTATCATAATCATGAAGAAAAAAACCTGCTTATTTCCCAGACAATAAAATTAAAACTACTTCCACAAAATTAAAAATATGCCATAAATAAAGAGAGGTGATAGTAGACTTTAAAATGGTGAGAATTATAGGACCGTAAACAAAAAAATTTATTTTCCTTTGTATAACAATTTGAGTGCCAGTTGTTTAACTGTCAGGGATCCAGGCTCCTCTTTAGTGGCAGCTGTTGGTAAGGTGCGGTCCTTACTCACAAGGTTGAAGGTGCCTCACATCGTGTCCACAGCACCACATGGGTAAGTTCCTGTCAGTAGGAAGGACGTGGCCTGGAAGGTGCACATATTTTTTATTGCTCAGAATTAGTCTCATGGCTACACACGGGGGTGACCAGAAAATGCAGGCTTATCTGGGAGCCCAAGTTCCGACTATAAAGGCGCATGGGTTTCCTTACTAAAGGGAGCAGGAGAAACGGATGCGGAGCCCATTACCACCCTTTGCCACCTTTCCTAATTACGAAATCAAGTGGTTCTAATTCCTCTCCACTACTTACTTTTGACACTGATGATATTCTCAACATGTTTTCCTCCATGTTCAAACGCCTCATTGCACTGACAGTTTTCTGGGTCTCTTCCTACAAAGGCAACCGCTCTTCCATCTCCTTCATTAGCTCCTCTTTTTTCTTCTTTCCCGAAGTGCGAACCTCCCCCAAGGTTTAGATCTCAACTGTTTGTCTTTTCTGTTCAATAACTCTCTCCCTAGTTAGTCCTAACTATTTCCAGAGCTTCCCCATCATCTCTTTGCAAAGGCCTTCCAAACCCCCCTGCCCAGAACCAACCTCTTAGTTCTTAAACCCAAATCTCCTCCAGCACACTCGGCATTCCCACAGATGCCCATGCTTCATCTGCAATTGAGTGGGTCCCAGCTGGAATTTACTCCGTCTCAACAGACGCCTGCTCCTCCCAGGTCCCCTAACTTCCCACTGTACCACTACCTCCCCCTAGCAGGAAAAGGCAAGCTGGAACTTGAATCATCGTTAATGCTACAATATTCATTTTCTGCCTGTTGCTGACTTTCTGTTTCACCTCCTCGGTGGGGATCCTTCTTCACCCCGTCTTTTGCAGTGGCTCTGCCCGAGTTGAGGACCTCATCTCTCACCTGGATTGTGAAACATGCTTTTAACTGTTTGCCTATATTTTTTCTATTTCCTCCTTAATGCCTCTTAACATTATATGCAGCTATCTTTCTAAAACAGAAGTTAAATCACATCTATTTCCGTAAACATATTCTGTTGTTTTCTATTACTGAGGACATAAAAGGAGGAGAATTGGTCATGGTTGGTATTTATATTCATTAACTTACTGAATCTTTATAATAACTCTGAAAAGAGGGTGGATTGCCATTTCATAGACAAGCACAGGAGAGAGTAAATGAATCACCAACATCATATTTCCACTAGCAAGCAACAGGATGGGGATAAGGATATAGGTGTTTACCTGAAGCTTGAGCTCTTTCAATCATTCCATATTCTCTCCCGTCCTAGAGCATGAGTGTCCAAAAATTTGCCCTTAACTCACTTGTCAACCTCATTTCCTGAAGCCTCACCCCGTATATACCCACCATAACAACTCACGCCTTCTCACACCTGCACATTCTTACCTTGTGTTCTCATTGGATTATTTCCTTATACCCAGCTATAATAGTCCCCAGTTATTTCCTGCTGGTCAAAATGTAGTCATCCTCTTAAGGCCCATCCCCAAAACCAACTCCTCTGGAAATTTTCTGAAATGCCCTTAAGTAAAAGAACCAACTCTTCCTCTGGTCTCCGACAGCATACTTTTCTTAACATCCCTTAGCACCGAATTCATTCCAGATTGTTACTCTAGCAGTTTATGTATCTTTTCCCACCTCTAGGACATGAACTCATTCCTTGTTATATCTTCTATGGTACATTCTCTAACACAGAGCCCAATAATTGTTTATTGACATAGGAAGGACATCCCAGCAACATAGCACAACTTGATACTAAGTGAGCATTAAAGATCCTGGGTAGTGTCAGAGTTTGAAGGAGGAAATAATCACAAAGAAATGTGCAGGTCAAGGAGGGCTTTGCGAGTATGTTTAGCCATAAGCAGGACTATGCTCAGCAGAAAGTTGTAGAGGCGATTCAGAAGCCAGTGGAGGAATGTCGGAGACCAGCTGCCCCCAAATCTGGCAGGTGTTCCACATCACCTGGAGAGCTTTTAAAAAGTAAACAGATCTACTGAATCACAGTTCCTTGGGAGTAGAGCATAGGTCCCTGCAGTTTTAGCTCCCCACAGAGAGAGCAGAACAAGAACACATTTTGTGTTTGTTGCTTCAACAGCTGCCTTGGCTTCACACATCCCTTTCTTAAATATATCAGGTAACCTTTGGAGGTGGGAGGGAGAAGGGCTCCTCCCTGGTGATTCTTACTGTGCTCAGCCAAGTTTAGGAATGCTAGACCTGGCTGATCTTGAAGGTCTCTTCCAATCCTGATTTCCTATGACTTTAGGTAGGAAATGAGCTGGGCATTGACAGAGCAGATGAATTCAGCTACTTGGAGAAGAAAGGGGTAAGGATATTCTTGGAGATCACATGCAAAAGCCTGGACTTGAGAGAACCAACTCACATTTTGGAGGAATCACAGAGTGTGATTTCTGCAGCTTGCCTAACTGCCATCATTTCTGTGTGTCCTTCTCCGAGTGCTCAGTCCACACCAGTCTGTCATCTGTTTGCACTTTGCATTCCCCTAGTGTAAATTTATAGCATTTAATCACCTTGATTCAGACACATACTTTTAAAATATCTATTATGGCATAAGTGCTATATAAGCTGTAAGACTCTTTTCTGGAAGAATTTAATCTAGTGATCACACACTGTCTCCTTCATGAAGTTTTCTTCAATCTCTGTAATCTCTTTCCTCCAGAATTCTGGGGGTTACTGTCTCTTCAATTTTGGCATTAGTGATCTCTTTTTCATGCATTTATTTAAAGATATTTTCTCCCTTAAATAAATCATAAGCTCTTAAAGGACAAGGCAATGTCCTGTACCTTTTTGTTTCCTCTCTAGCTCCTTGGAATCCCTTATATATAGTAGATGCTTAATTGATATTTGTTAAATAAATGATCACTATGTTTTGTTTGGCCACATTGAAACTGATGACAGAATTTGCTGTTTGCTGCTGACAGATGAGACATTGTATTTATTTGAAATCTGCTGGTAGAGTGCCCCCAAGTATATCTCATATGGATCGCTTTTGCCCAAACATCTAAAATCTTAATAGCTTTGTGGAAGAAGACAGACATATTCAGAACAAGAATGATTAGTTAATACAGTAAAACAATCACCTTCTCTGTTCTTGACTGTTACTTTCAATTTATCTTTAAAAAAAAAAAAAAGGAAGTGAAGATCCTTGGGATTTAAGGCCGTGCCAAGCCTCAAACCCCTTTGCAGCTCAAGGAAGAACTTAGAGAGCATCTGTCCACACTCCATTTCCCTAGCTTGGCAGACAGCAATGGAAAACCCAAAGTTATGCTCCTTCATTCAGCTAGAATATTTCTAAATTGCTTATCTGTGGAACTCCTGACAGCTCTCGCCCTGGGCGTAGAATAGATGGACCAGGGGACTGCCTGGGTAGGATGATTTGAGGGGCGCCAGAAGGGCTGCCTGCTCTAGACAATCCCCCCTGTTTCCTCTTTTTATTTTCATCATGCGTGCAAACAGGCTCTGATTAGTTCTAGAGTTTGGTGAGACTTGGTAGGTGGTACATAGGTTTCAAAACCAGAAGGGGGGACTTGGGATCTACAAGCATATGCATGTCTTCATTATCAGAATTGGAAAGGTCTTCCGAAGACTAACCATGAATGGCAATTAAACTTACAGATTCATGAGACAGGGCCGGCCTTGGTCTCTGAGCTGAACAAGGAAATGCAATACCGTTACCTTTCACTCTGCACTTAGATCGCTGGCCAACTCAGGGTGTTTCTTCTCCCAAGTGCAGAGTGATTGGCTTTAACTGATCATGCATTCCAGGGCAAGTCCAGGGACCCACCCCCCACTTCCACTCCACTGTGGCCTGGGGGGAGAAGCTCTGCAAACTGCAAACGGAAGCGGCCTTTGTTCTGTAATTAATCATTTGAAGTCAAAGTGTGTTTGGGTACCACAAGTGATAGCGCACCCAAACTATCAAGTGGTTGAAGTGTGTGGCTGGTGAAATTTGGTCTCTGAAAGGACTTCCTTCATTGTAAATAGAAAAATGTCTTAGGAATGAGGTATGGAAAGTTGTCAGACTTAGGAAGTAGAAGTGATGGGTTAATTTATCATGGAAGAACTTTAAGAAACTCCATTCTAATGTGTAAGGACCTAAGTCTCATAAGTCTAAGACCTGCATTACTTTCCTGCTGGTCACTGTTTTACCGTGGCTGCAAGTGAGACTGATCTGAAGGGACATGGGGTGCAGGGGTCATCAGAATCAAGGGTCAGACCCTAAGGAGAGACTGAGCGTAGAACAGTATGTGTCTGTCCAAGTCTGTAACCCATCGGCCTGCCTGAGATAAATGATTTGGGGATTACCCATTATTTCATAGTGTCTATGGCTCTCTGCTCTGAGTTTTATTTTCTTACCCTTTGAAAACATTCCACATAGACCAGTCAGTGATGTTCCCATCAGCTGCTGCAGTGAGAAAGAATTGCCCTTTACGTTGAGGAGTTAATGGGTTTGGTCTTTGCCTTGTTCTTTACTGGCAGAGAAGAGTAACTGGTTATATCATCGAATTTCATAGCAATTATCTATGTGTAATAGTTATATCAAGAATACAAAAATACCTAGTGAGAGAGTGTTGTCAAGGTGGATAAAAATAAGGGTGGTTCCCACAGCTTCTGGCAGGTTTCCAGAGCGGCACTTACTTCTTTAGATCCGAAGCTGGACATTCGCCCTTTTGCCCCTGGCTCTGGAGAAGCTCTCAGTGAACTGAGGACAGTACCTTGTGGAGATGCGAGAAGTAGTGGCGGACTTGAGCAAGCCCCACCAAACACACAGCCTTACTTCTCATGCCCAGGCTGCTGGGCAGTGGCTGGAAGGACAGCTCGGTAGCTGTGTCCTCTAAAAGCACAGCATTGGAAACGACCCCTACGATGTTCATGCCCTCTGTGCCCCAGTAATCCGAATGAGGAAAATACCGAGATGTTGCCCTCAACCTTCTCCATCTAAAGTGCCGTAAATACGTGGCATTGAGCTTTTCTAAGCAATAAAGCCACTTCCACCCTCCCAAAGTCTCTTTGTATAGCATTCTTTGTTTTGGCCTGGTGCTACTCAGTTCAAGGCTACAAGGAGATCATGGCAAATAGCCAGTTGGTATTTCATCTTTTTGCAGCTTCTTATACCTCTTCTCTGATCTGTTTCCCCTAAAGGGAGACCATAAAGATATCATCGTTTGCTTACAGAAGAAGCTGTCCCTACTGGTTGGTAAAGTGCCCTCAGTGCAGAGCCAGAATGGCTGGTTATTTATTTTACGAGTGTGATTGATCTTCAGTGGATGCCAGCAACTTTCCCAGCACACAAAGCCTTACCCACCATTCAGAGGGCTGGAGGCCAGAGTTTCCGGGGCCATTGACAAAGGCATGTTGTTCTCATGTTGATCAGGTTCTTCCATGTATTTCAGAGCAGCCACCAGAATGAAGAGTTCTTGTACTTGTTAGACTCCGGTTCACGTGTCTCTAAGTTTTAGGGTAAGTCTAAATTTTAGGAGCAGCTATAGTGGTTTGGACCTTCAGCTTTTATTATCCTGCTTTTGAGGGAATGTGGGTATTCCCCGCGGCACACTGACTTAGAGGCGCCTTACCGTGCATATCAGTGCAGAGCCTGCCTTGTTCCTTTTCTGGACTGTTTTGACCTCCTCTCTTTAGTGATGAGTGATATTAAGTCTTCTTTAAACAGATTCACATTACAGCTGGTCAGATTTCATGCTTTCACCAGCATGCATTTCATGAACTGCATTCCCTGCAATACCTCCCTTTTCTTTGCCTCTATCCACCAATGATTCCAGAGCCAATGACTTTGAGTGTCTTCAGGAAAGTAGGTAGTGGTCAGAATCATGCAGCGATTAATGTTTTTAGGTCACAATGGTTGAATGGCTAACAGAGATTCCTCTTGGAAGCTAGCCATGCTATAGGCAGAAGCTTTACTTTTGTGTTCCTAGAGTCACTTCCTTGGTCCTATTGTCTACATTTAAAAAGCAGGTGATTTATTAACAACTATGCCCTGGTAATATTACTATATAGTGTATTTTCCACTTGCTGAAATGAATTAGTCATTGCCATTTAAGAGAATTTCTAACAAATATCACCAACACATGTTTAAAACAGAATGGTAATTTTGTAGGGGCCATTTACCCTTTTAAAAAATTTTAAAGACTTCTTTAGAGCAGTTTTACATTTATGACAAAATTGAGAGAGAGGTACAGAGATTTTCCATATGCCCCTTGTCCCCACGCATGCACAGTCTTCCTTATAAGGGCCAGCACTCTCGTCATAATGGTACTTTTTTCTTTTGCCAAGGAGGAACCTACATTGATACATCACAATCACCCAAAGTCCATAGTTTACCTTAGGATTCCCTGTTGCCATTGGACACTCTATGGGTGTGGATAAATGAATAATGACATATTCATCATGATACTATCATACAGAGTGTTTTCCCTGCCCTAAAACTCCTCTGTGTTCTGCCAGTTCATTTCTCCCCATGCCCCACAACCACTGATTATTTTTGTATTGTCTCCATAGTTTTACCTTTTCCAGATCATTGACTTATTTTAAACACAAAAATGAACACCGCTGTTTAGAGGATAGGCCCCGGCCCAAGCCATGATTTGAGATCAGTTGTGTTCAGACACCAATTAGTTGCCTATGTGACCTTTTTTAAATTAAAAATATAACCGAGCTTCATACTTAAGAGTTATTCAAAAGTTAATAGGTTATTGGTCTTGGTACAATTCAGGCAGATATTTAGAATGGGAAAGAAAGGAAAAGGGAACGAACAGATCGCCTCCCCCACACCCGCAATGTTAATTGCAGGCAAAGAATTAAACTGGGGGAACCTTGGCCAGACATGATCAGATGGCTCCGTTTCATTTTCATCCCGGGGTTATTAGAAGCAAATAGACATTGGAAAGTAAAATAAGCTGGAAATCAGGACGGTCCAGCAAAATTCCACACAAGGCCATAAGGAAGATGAATTATAATGAAGTGCAAGGTAACTTCTGCCTTGACGAAAAGGAAGTAAGCAGGTGCCCCAGCGGGCGCTTGATTTCCCCACATCTCGGCTCATCTGGGTCTGCCCCCACTGGACCTTCGGTCAGTATTTGCCAGAGACTGTTCATCTCACAGGTTAAGGGCCTATCTGGGAAGTGATATGGAAAGGAGAGTGGTGGAACTGGTTGTTTTGATTTTTAAAGATTTGATATTTTATTAAAGCCCAGAAGCTGGAAAGGAGGTTGTTTACTTTTTTCTCTTTCCCCCTAGGAGCTTCAGTGGGTTCTATTGAATTTCATAGACAGATTTTCCAACTTTTTTTTTTTTTTTTTACAGCAGAGCTCTTTTTGTCTAAGTGAAAACATACATAAAACCCCAATATATAAAATAAATAAAGGTTTCCTGGTTGAGGCAGGGCTTACAGATGTTAGGGTCTAGAAGGTTCCCTAACTTCCTCTTCCCCCTGAGGCAACTTTACTGAAGGTTCAGACTCTTTGGGAAGATGGTTTAGAAAAACTGCTGTAAAGTATTGGTTTTTCAAATAGTAACAAGGAGGGTAAAACAGTGTGAACATTTTACCTACCCCACCTCCTCAGTCGCTCACTTACCTCTTGGCTGGATTGACTCAATTCTTATGGTCAAAAATGAAAGAGGCAGTTGTGTTATTATAAACTTCATGATTTCAGTATATTCTGACTTTTATCCCATGAACCAATGAAACACTAGCTGTCAGAAGAATAAAGAGATGATACTTCTTCGATCTCATAAATGGCTGTGTTCTGAATTGGTTTGATTTACCTGCAGGCATATAAATCTAGCCTGTGGAAAGCCTGAAGCATACCCTGTTTTAAGTTCTCACAGAAAAAAAGTTTGTAATAGTGGGGAACCCAGGTCTCTAAACGAAAAGGCGTGCCACTCTTTGAAATTAGTTGTCTGTGACCCCAGATCTCTGACAAGTTAAAGAAAAAAAATATGATTTTGTAGATTCTCTTTCTCTTTTCATGGATAGGATGGAAACCATGTTCTCTTATAGCTTTCTGCATTCTAAGTGGAAGCAGAATTCCCTCCCCAAGTGGATCTAATATGAAATCAAGGTTTCATCACTTCAAGGGACTAAGCAGGAATCAGAAGACGTGTGTCACTGTTCATCTCATACTCGACTCTTCCCTCTGTAGACTATGGCAGCGACTGAAGTTTACCGGGGCCCTCAATACCTTTCATTAAAATGAGAAAGAAGAAAGATAGGCTTATCAAAAGTCAATTTTACTGAGGCATTTATGAATTAGGAATCGTGATGTTTTTCTCTAACCTATTCATATGTTTTTTCTGCAATATTTCACATTATTTTTTTGGAGGGGGTGCCGCATAACCTTTAAAATCATGTCTAAGGTTTTTGCTTATGAGTAATCATGAACAGCTAATGTGTGATATACTAAAGTACCTATTTAGACCAGAAACAAAACAGAACCAATATCTAGTCCAGAACTAAAAATAAGTCCACAAACAGTGGAGTCACAGGAGAGATGTAGCCTGTGTAGCTAGAAATCGCCTATCAGTTCTCTCTGACTGTACAGAGAAGTTTTTACCTCCTAAATGAAAGAGGCAGATTCCAGCCTTAGAGCAAGCTGTATACCTCCATGACCCTCAGTTTCCTTTCCAGCAAAGTAATGTGGATGCTTTTAGGAATCCTGGAATGTATAAGTAAGTCACCGTATATAAATATTTACCACTTTTGGGTGGCCTTGAGTCCTCTCATTTAGGACTCAATTGGCTAATTAATAACTGGAACAACATTTTTAAATGTTTTTGTGTTTTTTCCCCAAGGATAAATGTAACAGAAATCATTGTACAGCTCTGTGTATTTACTAAACATTTCATTTGTTTAAGGTAAGGGTAAAAAGCTATCAATACAAGTCATTTGTCTGTCCCTTAGTATTTGTCAGCAGCTGACATGTGCATGGCCCAGTGCTGGATGTAGGGACACGGAGGAGCCCAGATATGCATGACGTATGATCACTGAGTTCAGGTGGTTCCAGTGGTTTAAGGGAAATAAGACACCTAAAAAGTCCCAAGATGAAAAGTCTTAAGTGCCTTAAGAGAGGCACAAAGTGCCCTTTCACTTGAGAACACAGCAATTACTTCTGGCTAAGAGAGATGAAGGAAGCTTTCATGACTTTGGCACTTAAGCTGGGAAAAGAAGAATGGGAAAAATTTGAACCCATGGAAATGAGTAGGAAAGTCACTGAGGGAAGAGTAAGACAACATGCAGGGTGAGAAGTGCATTGATGCAAAGAACGGTGAGTTGTTGGGCTGGGACACGGAGTGAAGGGAAGGAAAGAGGACCAATGATAAGTGATCATGTATAACAGCCGTTGTGTTATTTAGGTGTGCTATTATCCCCACTTTTCACAGATGAGGAAATTGAGGCTCAGAGGGGTAAGTGATCTGTCCAAGGACTATATAAAACCAGATGTGGGGAAAAAAGATGGAGGTGTGAGAAGTGAGGCAGAAACCTCCTTGCAAAACCACATATAACATGAAAACATAGCAAATACAGGTAATGTTGAAACAGTGACCTGAAGACTGCAGAACAGACAGCCCACATCTGGGGAAAAGAGAAGACCTCACCAAAAAGGGTAAAGTAGCAAAGTCACAATCCAGTGGACCCAAACCCTCCACCACCCCAGCTTACAGGTGGGAGGAAAAGAAACGGAGCAGGGAGGGAGTAGAAACCCAGGACTGCTAAACACCCAGTCCTGGAGATCTGCTCTAGGAGCACGAACCCACACTACATGGTGCTCTGGAGATCAGTGGGATTTACTCAGAGAGACTGAGATTCCAGCCACTTGTGGAGAACAGGTGTGCACAACCAGCTGCTCTGGGGCAAAAGAAAAGAGGGCATTTTGAAAGACTTCCCAAAAGTGAGAGGGGTGTTAAAGAGGTAAAGATTCCACAGAGCTTGCTGCTCAGGAGAAAGGGCAAGTGGACAATATTGCCCTGGCACTCTTGGCCCAGCAGGTTGGGAACCTTCAGGAGCTTCAACCACCCCATCCGCCTGGCTGGAAATGCAGCCTTGAAGCCCCCCACCATGATATGCAGCCTGCTGCTCCTTCCTCCTGCCAGGCACGGGTCTGTACATCTGCTGCCCCCTGCCATTGCACCAGGCCAGCTGGAGGGTGGTCCCGCCTACAGCAGCTACACAGAGGCTCCTATCTGCATGCACAACCCACTGGACCTGGCAGTGGAGACAGGCACTGCCCCAGGGGAGCAGAAAAGAGGTCTTTCCTCCTGGCAGGCACTGGTATCACTGCCTGAAACCCCCTCCATTGCTCCAGGTAATCAGCATCTCCAGAGAGTAGAGCTTCTGGGCACTAGAGGGCACCGCCTACACAAAGTTACTATTCCATAGGAATCACTAGAATGAAACACCAAAAAAATTTTGTACAAACAAAAATTCAAAAGTCAGAAAGAGGACCAAGTGAAACTGAAATCACCAGTCTTCTTGATAAAGATTTCAAATTAAAAATCATAAACATGCTCACAGAGCTACAGAAGAATATTCAAGATCTCAGGGAAGACTTTAAAAAAGAAACTGAAAAAATACAGTATCTGAAATGAAACAATGGAGGGATTTAAAAGATTAGATGAGGTAAAAGAAACTGTAAATGAAATAGAAATTAGAGAACAAGAAAACAGAGAAACTGAGGCACAGAGAGGAAAAAGCATCTCTAGGAATGAAAGAAACAGATGAAAACAGCTAAACACCCCAAAATCTGTGGGACACAGCAAAGGCAGTTCTAAGGAAGCATATTGCAATACAGGCTTACCTCAAGAAAGAAGAACAATCCCAAATGAACAGACTAAACTCACACTTAATGAAACTAGAATAGAAAAAGAAGAACAAATGAGGCCCAAAGTCGGTAGAAGGGACATAATAAAGATCATAGCAGAAATAGATAAAATTGAGAAGAATAAAATAATAGAAAGAATCAGTGAAACCAGGAGTTGGTTGCTTGAGAAAATAAACAAAATAGATAAACCTCTAGCCAGACTTTAAAGAAAAAAAAGAGAGTCTACACACATAAACAGAATCAGAAATGAGGGAAAAATCACTATGGACAGCACAGAAATACACAGATTATTAGAAAATACTATGAAAAATTACATGTTAACAAATTGGATAACCTAGAAGAAATGGACAACTTTCTAGAAAAATATAACTTTCCAAGACACACTCAAGAGAAACAGAGAATCTGAACAGACCAATTACCAGCAATGAAATTGAATTGGTAATCAAAAAGCTACCTAAGAACAAAACCCCTGGACCAGATGGCTTCTCTGCTGAATTTTATCAAACATTTAGAGAAGACCCAATACCCATCCTCCTTAAAGTTTTCCAAAAAGTAGAAGAGGAGGGAATACTTCCAAACTCATTCTATGAGGCCAGCATCACTCTAATACCAAAACCAGGCAAAGACAACACAAAAAGAGAGGATTACAGATCTATATCTCTAATGAACATAGATGTAAAAATACTCAACAAAATATTAACAAACCAAATTCAGAAATACATCAAAAAGATCATCCATCATGATCAAGTAGGATTTATTCCAGGGATGCAAGGATGGTATAATATTTGAAAATCCATCAACATCATCCACCACATCAACAAAAGAAGGACAAAAACCACATGATCATCTCCATAGAGCTGAAAAAGCATTTGACAAAATTCAACATCCATTCATGATAAAAACTCTCAACGAAATGGGTATAGAGGCAAGTACCTCAACATAATAAAGGCCATATACAACAAACCCACAGCCAACATCCTACGTAACAGCGAAAAACTGAAAGCTTTTCCTCCAAGATTGAGAACAAGACAGGGATGCCCACTCTCCCCACTTTCATTCAACATAGTACTGGAGGTCCTAGTCATGGCAATCAGACAACACAAAGAAATACAAGGCATCTGGATTGGTAAGGAAGAAGTTAAACTGTCACTTTGCAGATGACATGATGTTTTACATAAAAACCTGTAAAAAATCCACCCCCAAACTACTAGAAATAATAACTCTATCCAGCAAAGTTGCAGGATACACAGAAATCTGTGGCATTCCTATATACTAATGATGAACTAGAAGAAAGAAAAATCAGGAAAATAATTTCATTTACAAGTGCATCAAAAAGAATGAAATACCTAGGAATAAACCAAACCAAGGAGGTGAAAGACCTATACCTTGAAAACTATAAGGCACTCATGACAGAAATTAAAGAAGATACCAATAAATGGAAATACATCTTGTGCTGATGGACAAGAAGAATTAATATTGTCAAAATGGCCATCCTGCCTAAAGCAATCTACAGATTCAATGCAATACTTATCAAAATACCACAGCATTCTTCAAAGAACTAGAACAAATAGTTCTAAAATTCATATGGAACCACAGAAGATCTCAAATGGCCAAAGTAATCCTGAGAAGAATAAAGCTAGGGGATTACGCCTCCCAACTTCAAAGCCACAGTATTCAAGACAATTTGGTACTGGCACAAGAACAGACCCACAGATCAATGGAACAGAGTAGAGGCCCAGATATAAGTTTACACATATATGGCCAATTAATATACAATAAAGGAGCCATGGATATACAATACAGAAACGACAGCCTCTTCAACAACTGGTGTTGGCAAAACTGGACAGGTACAAGTAAGAGTATGAAACTGGATTATTGCTTAAATCCATACACTAAATCCATACACTAAAGTAAACTTGAAATGGATCAAAGACCTGAATGTAAGTCATGAAACCATTAAACTTAGAAGAAAACATAGGCAAAAATCTCTTGAATATAAACATGAGCAACTTTTTCTTGAACACATCTCCTCAGACCTAGAAAACAAAAGCAAGAATGAACAAATGGGACTACATCAAACTAAAAGGCTTCTGTACAGCAAAGGACACCATCAGCAGAACAAAAAGGCATCATAAATATGGGAGAATATATTCTTAAATGACATATCTGATAAGGGGTTATCATCCAAAATATATAAAGAACTCACATGCCTCAACAACCAAAAAAACAAATAACCCAATTAAAAAATGGGCAGAGGATCTGAACAGACACTTCTCCAATGAAGACACTCAGATGGCCAATAGACACATGAAAAGATGCTCCACATTGGTAATTATCAGGGAAATGCAAATTAAAACCACAATGAGATATCACTTTACACCAGTTAGGATGGCCACCATCCAAAAGACAAGAAACAACAAATGCTGGCGAGGTTGCAGAGAAAGGGGAACACTCCTACACTGCTGGTGAAAAGTAAATTAGTTAAACCATTGTAGAAAGCAAAATGGAGGTTCCTCAAAAACTAAAAATAGAAATACCATTTGACCCAGAAATTCCACTCCTAGGAATTTACCCGAAGAAAACAAGATCCCAGATTCAGAAAGACACATGCACCCCTATGTTTATCGCAGCACTATTGCAATAGCCAAGATATGAAAGCAACCTAAGTGTCCATCAGTAGATGAATGGATAAAGAAGATGTGGCACATATACACAAGGGAATATTATTCAGCCAGAAGAAGAAAACAAATCCTACCATTTGCAACAACATGGATGGAGCTAGAGGGTATTATGCTCAGTGAAATAAGCCAGGTGGAGAAAGACAAGTACCAAAAGATTTCACTCATCTGTGGAGTATAAGAACAAAGCAAAACTGAAGGAACAAAACAGCAGCAGACTCACAGACTCCAAGAAGGGACTAGCCGTTACCAAAGGGAAGAGGATGGGAGATGGTGGGTGGGGAGGGAGGGAGAAGGGGATTAAGGGGCTTTATGATTAGCCCACATAATGTAGAGGAAGGCAGTACAGGACAGAGAAGATAGGTAGTGACATAGCATCTTACTACACTGATTGCAGTGGGGTGGGGAGGGGACTTGATAATACGGGTGAATGTTGAAACCACAGTGTTGCTCATATAAAACCTTCATAAGATTGTATATCAATGATGCCTTAACTTAAAAAAAAAAGAAAAAAGAAATGGAAAAGAGCCACCCAACGAAGCAACTTGCCTAGAGACAGCTTGTATATACAATACTGAGAATTTCATGGAAACCCAAAAGTCTAATCCATTTAAATTTGGGGTCTGATCCCATTTTCCTCAGGTCTGCAACTAACTGAAGAACATAGCAAATAAAAATAAAAAATATTTTCAATTGTTGAAAAAAAAACAGATGTGGGTCTGAAAAGATAAGACAGACACATAAATTAAGTTTAGAATTACCAGAGGAAGAAATTTGAATCACGTAGTGTAAAGTTCAAGGGCTGGCAAACTATAGCCTGTGGGCCCAATCCCACCCGCCATCAGTTTTGTAAATTATTAGAAAAGAGCATCGCAGCGGCATTCAGTCACATATTTTTTATGGCTTCTTTCACACTACAACAACAGAGTTGAATAGTCACAGAGACCACATGGCCCACAAAGTCTAAGATATTTACTGTCTGGCCCTTTTCAGAAAATCTTTGCCGAACCCAGCTGTCGTTGATTGGGAGTCACTGAAAGTCTTTGAGAAGAGATGTGACATTCTTAGAGTTATGCGTTATTAATTGAGACCACATTTATCAGTAGGATGGACTGGAGGGAACTAGATCGCTGAGAAGACCGCTGCAGTTGCCTGGACCCTCGTCCATTTGCCCTCAGACCCTCACGGTCGCCTCCCAGCAAGTCTCCCAGCCAGAACTTCCAAGTTTTAGAGGGTCCAGGCAAGCAACAAAAATGAGGGAAGTACTATAGGTATAAGAAAACCGACAGTACAGACAAGCCGATTGACCGCCCCGCCTGACAGCCTTAAGGCTGCGGGTAAGACGGGGAGCGACAGGCAGTGCCACAGACAGGCGGCTGCATGGAAATACCACCTGAGGTTGCCGCCCTTCCAAGTTTATGAGGAGGTCAGCTTATGTGAAGTCTCTGCATTTTCAAATGTTGGAAACTGAATTCAAATTTATTTAAAACTCCTATGGTGGATGAAAACTGAATTTAAATGTATTTAAACCTTGTGAAGTGAATCACGCTGCAGACCTCAACTTTACGGTCTTTTCCCACACAATTGCCCGAACACTCTGTCTACTCCCCTCCTCAATCTCTCACTTATCTCTTCAGCAGGAATATGGCCCCCTGCCCACAGTTTTTTGAAGAACATTTGACAGACAGACAGATAGACTGACTGGCCAACTGATCGGCCAACCTCAATCACTAGCCAGGTCCAGGCAGTTCTTAAGACTTACCTATATGCTCTGTCACAACCAGTGTCCATGATACAGCTAGATTACCAGAATACTGAAGCATTTGTTTCTTATCATAGGAATGGGACAAAAGCAGCTGACTAATAGCCTTGCCTCCTAAAAGTGATGTGGACTCTGATCTTAAGACAGAGATAATCTAGTGAGAATTTGCTGGTTTGTATTTTGCAGGATTAGTGATAAGCATTGGTGATGTAATAGCCCCGTGAGATTAAGGGCTTTACATCTTAATCTACCTTAATGGACTTGAATATTTTCCCCACAACCTTTCTTGATGCCTGAATTTTTGCAGTTTCGGGATTACTCACTTGTTATCTTCTATTCATGCATTCTCTTATTCAGTGTTTATTGGTCACTTTGCCATATGCCAATTACTGCGCAAAAGGTGGAGGAAAGAAAGACAACGAAACCACATCCTCTGTTTTTGAGAGGCTCCAGTCTAGTGTAAAACGTAGGTGCCTAAAGCTGGTCACAATGCAGTATGATCCTTGGAGGGAGGTGTCAGTCCTCTCCAACCAAATTTACTTTTCTACGTATAGTAAAGGTGCCCTCGAAAAAAAAAAAAAGTGGTTGAAAAATATTCTGCTTTATTACTAAAATGACTTTAAATGTCCTAGAAAGTCTTAGGCAGGCCCAAGTATATAGTTTATGGAGACCCTTGTTGGGAAACTTAGAATTTCAGAACAGTGACAGGAGAGCATTAAACCCGGGGGCCCCAACTGACGGCACAGGTCACTGTGGGGCTCAGAATTTTCAAGAAATTTGAGTGAGCTGTATTTTTTGAAAGTAGACAATTGTTTTCAATTTTGTTCTCTAGGTTTCATTTATGGTGCGTATATGCATGCCAGCTTCTACATCAGGGGCTAGAGATACCGCAGCAAAAATGACAGCCACCATCTCTCACCTTCATGTATCTCCAGTCTAGCCGAGAGCCTTCCATGTGTTCATTTTCATTATCTGGGCCAATTATGTGTAGACTTCAATCTGAGAAAAATATTAAAATGGCCAATGAGTCTTATTCATTCTTTATACTTTTAAATATATAGTAAATTGAAAATATAATTTTTAAACATATGAATATATAAATTTTCTATAAGGGACAAGTATTTTGGTTATCAGAAAAACAAGGTTAATATTAAAAATATACACTTAGAACTTCTACTATTTGAAATTTAAATTTTATTTATACTACTTGCCTCTAGGAAGCTTAGGGAAAAAAAGTGTGAGGAAATAGATGTAACCTTTGTTTTGAAGTTAAAGTAGCTTCTTTTATTTATTTGACTGAGACATTTTTGTCACACTGAAGTTTAGCTTCTGTATAGGATTTGTAGAATCTGTGTTCACATCAGAAAAATTGAGGTGAATTCACTGTCTTTCAGGACTCTTCTAAATGATATTACTGCAAGCCTGTGATTGCCTAAGAGTGCCACTTATTTCACAGATAGTCAGAAACCATTATCATATGTTTTTAAGAAGATCCTTTATCTCTGTGATGGAAGATTCCATAATGGTCTTCCTTTATTGCCAACTTGCCATATAACAGATATACAGACGTTTTACATATATTCATTCATTTAATCTTCGCAATAATGCCATGTAGTTTATATTAACCTCCATTTTATAGATAAGGAAACTAAAATTTAGAAAAGGTGATTAACTTGCTCCAAGTCTTCTAATAACTGGCAGAGTTCGAATTAGAATCAAGCCTGATGTGAAGCTACGTAACACCAAGCTATGCCCTCTCCTAATCCTTTATGATTTTCAGTTGTGCCCTGTGACAGCAAGACATGATAATTAAATGAGAACATTTGGAGAAGAGCAGGATAGAATCACAGAAATGGGTGTTCCCCTTAGAAGGCTGGAGGGTGCATGACTGCCTGTAAGCTGCTGAAACCACTGCCTGGCAGGAAAAGGTCTGCAGTGAGCCCTGGGCCTTAGTTTGCTCCCATCCCCCCAGCCTCGGCACTGCAGCCACTGCGGAGCATGGGGGTGGGGGGGGTGGCAGGGCTGCTGTGAGGGGTGTGGGAACTGGGGAAGGAGATGCGGGGAAAGCGTGGTAGAAGTCCAACTCTGAAAGAAAAGGCCAGAATTCTAAGGTGAAAAGGAATTACGAAAGCAAAAGATCACCCCAAAACATTCTCTAAATGGGGAGAAATAGTAATTCCAAATGATTTCATTGGAATCAGGATTAAAGGGTCACTAATTGGTGTGCTCTTTGAAAACAAATCTTGCTGGAGAGAAGCCAGGAAGGGTGGCTGCTACAGGCTGCGGGCTCATTTACAGCGCTGTCATCTTGGTTTGCGAATCCCTTAATAGTCAGAGTCTCCAATGTAGTGTGGCCTGGATTTGATCCTTTTAGTGCATTCTTTTCTTGTGTGCATGCAGCCATAGTCACTGCTGCAAATGGAAAGGTTTAGTGGGCAGCGTCGGGTGTGTGCTCGGGGCTATGTCAGTGTTGAGAGGTGCCCGTTCTCAGGGCAGCTTTGAAGATGTATTTCTTGAATTTTATAAATCATTGCTCATATTTGTGTCATTTTTATTTATTTTCTGATACACAGGTCAGCATGTTGAATTCATTGTAACTAACCTGTGCATGTGGGCAAGGAGATTGGATTACTAAACGTGTGTTTTAAGTAAATTTTATAAAATTAGCAAAGAGCTGAAGCACTCAGCCACTTCTTCAGTATGAAGCAATATGTGACTGAGTGTAAGATTTTTATTTGAGACCCAAAGAAAAAGCATGTTCATTTTTGAAAAATGTCTATGAGTTGGTGGTTCCTTAAATATTTAATATTTAAAAATATTTTTGAAGAAATTTATAAAATAAACATAAAAAGATATAACACCATATTCCCACCACCTAGAATTAACTGTTAACATTTTGCCGCATATCCTTTAAGATTTTTTAATTAAAAAATGAAATTCTATTTGACATACTACCTCCTAATTCTAGTTTCTTCTTCCATCTTTTTAATGAAAATCTATCATGAAACTAGTATCTTTCCAGTCTATATATAAATATAGGTGTTTGTTTTTGTACACACCTGCACACATCTGTGAACAGTATTGCTTTGTGGATACCAATTACAAACGTATATACAGTGTAGCATATTGCATGCACAGAAACAATAGTAGAGAATGTATAGTGAGGGATTACACTGTGCCTGCAGCTGCACTATGTCAATCCTCTCAATGTTTCTATGTAGCGGACACTGTTCTTACCCCTTTTTTAGGGAATCAAGGTGCACAGGGAGGTACCTTGGGCCCTTGGGCCATATAGTTACTAAGTGGTAGGGCTGAGAACCGATCCCACTGTCAGTGTCTGGCCTGAGCATTTGGCCATCACGCTAGATGGCCACTGAATCACTGCAGAATTCTTCACTCTCTCAGTGTCATGTTTCTGATATATGTGCTTATTGAATTCATAGATCTAGAGTATTCCTTTTCACGGTTACACCATATTCCATTAAATGAAGAAAACATGTAAGCAGCATTGCATGATGCTTAAAACCTGTAAAATAGGAACAGGGAAAGTTTCTATCTGGCAGGATTGTCATAAGAATTAAGTGGTTTAATACAGATAAAGCAGGTAGAAAAGTACTAGAGTAAGCACCTAATAAATGTCAACAATTCTTATTTGCTATTTTTATCTGTCCATTACCCTATAGCCTAATCATGGGTTATTTCCAGTTTTTCATTACTGCATATGTTGCCACAGTGAGAGCCCTGTAGCTGTGTATCAAAGTTTCTTTGGGTATCTGCCTAGAAGAGGGATGGCCAGCTCACAGGGTACGGGTGTTCTCAGTTTTACCTGGTAATGCCAACTCCAGCTGTCTGCACCAAGCTACATGCCCTGTCACATTATATGGCAGTTCTCATGTCCCCACATCCTCAATAGCAGTTGATAATTGACTATTAGATGTGCTGATCTGATGATATACACATACACATAAAATTCACCCTTTCAAGTATATGATTCAGAGGTTCTCAGTATATTCACAAGGATGTCCACCCATCACCATTAGCTGATTTTTCACCCGCTCAGCAGTAACTCCCCACTCTCCTCTGCCCCCAACCCTTGGTATTGCTAATCTACTTTCTGTCTCTGTGAATTTGCCTCTTCTGGACAGTTCATCTAAATGAAATCATGTAATATATGGGTTTTGGGGGCTCATCCATGTTGTAGCATGTATCAGCACGTCATTCCTTTTTATGGCCAATAATATCCTATTGTGTAGATGTAGTGCATTTTGTTTATCTATGTATTAGCTGATGGAAGTCTGGGTGGCTTCCACTCTTGGCTTTTTTTATTTTGAGTAATTTTGCTATAAGCATTCATATGAAAATTTTGGTATGAACATTTATTTTCATTTTCTTGGAGACACGTATATACATATAGAGAGAGCTTATACAGTGAAATTGCTGGGTCATATGGTAACTGTGTTTAACATTTTAAGAAACCGCCAGGGTGACTGCACCACTGTACAGTCGCAGCCACACCATGTAAGGGTTCCAGTTCCTCCACATCCACACCTCCAACACTGCGTGTCTTTCTCTTTGATTTTAGCCATCCTGATGGGTGTGAAGTGACAGCGCATGGTTTTGATTAGCATTTCCCTTATGATAAATGGTATTGAGCACCTCTTCATATGTTTATTGACCATTTGTATGTCATCTTTGAAGAGATGTGTATTCGATTCCATTGCCCATTGTTAAATTGGGTTATCTGCCTTTCTGTTTGAGTTACAAGAGTTCTTCATATGTTCTGAATGTACATCCCTCATCATATGTATGATTTACAAATATTTTCTCCCATCCTGTGGATTGTCCTTTCACTTTCTTGACATGAATTGAATTTAAATATTTGTAGTTTTCACACATTTCCTCAAAACTTCAGTCTTCAAAATTGCCTCCATGTTATGTGCTGAGTAGATCACAAGCCAGGTAGCCTTGAAGAGTGCACTGAGAGTGCTGGGCATGCAACCTGCCGTCCGTCCATCAGAAGACCCTCTAGCACTGGTCTCAAAAACAGACTTTTCAAAGGCATCTAGGTGAGCCTCTCAGCCAGTGAAGGAAATTGATATTGGATAACAGCAGACATGTCTTCCCACCTAATCAGACTTTGAATTTAATAATGAAAGGCATTGAGAAACCATTCCTTATGTTTTCAGACTGCCAGTTAATCCAACAGCATCTGGATTTCTGTTTGACCTGGCCTCTTCCTTCCTCTTCTTTCTCCTCCTCCCTTCCTATCCTCTCCCCTTCCCACTCCTGATTTTGATTTCAGATTGAAAATGGCTCAGGAATCAGTCAGCAAGTTGACATCAGAGAAGAAAGTGGAGACAAAGAAGATAAATCCCACAACTAGTCTGGTAAGCTGTATTTTTCGACATAACGGCAAGATCTTCTGTTATATCTGAGGAGTGTTCACTCAGGAGTGTGTTTGACTTTAAAGGATAAAGCTTAGAGGAATGAGTAATATCTAGATTCTCGGTTTGCATCCCAGAGCAGCATGATGTAAGAAAGCATACCGGGGACAGGGCATAAGGAACAAAACACAGCTTCACGTATATTCTCAGCAAACCCAACAAAAGATCATTTCCTGGAAAACCAAATTCAGTCACCATTTCACAGCCTTCCACTGCCACCCCACTATCCCCCTTAAGCTCAAAGCACCTCTCTCCCGAAATGTTCAAGCGTTTTTACTCGTCAACTCCTTTTCCCATATCAAGAAAGGGGCAGGGATTATTCTCTCTTGATAACTGGGAAAATTGAGATGCAGAAGATAGTGCCAACCTTGGACTGTTTCCCAAATGGGAGACAAAACCAGCCCCAGACTCGGGCTCCCCCAGCATCTTCCCCCAGCTAGAAACGGACAGTCTGGGTCGGTGCTCCCACTGTGACGGGCAGTTGTCCTCCACGGCCCCATTTTCAGTTAAGGGTCACAGTGAATCTCCACCATACATTACAGACGGTCGTCAGAATAGCTAAATGGTTAGGAACCCCAGGTGTCGGGGCTCAAATCCCTGCTCAGCCTCTTGCAAATTGTAAAACCTTAGTGAAGTTATTTTGCTTCCTTCTTTTTGATGAAAAGAGAAATAATATTACCTTTGCATTAGGGTTAGTTTGAGGAAATGGAGAAGAGACATGTAAAGTGCCCAGCACATGATAAGAGCTGGGTAACTATTGGCTATTTCCATGTTGTTATGAATTTCAGCAGCTTTGGCTGACCTTTCGCTGGGGAAGAACAATTAGTGTAAGTGGGTGTATCACTCTCCTCAGTTTGATTTTCAAACCGTACCTTCCTGTGCCCTGGTGCCACACACAGCTACTTAGTTTATCCTTCTGTTATAAGTACTTTTTGCCAGCTGCTTTAAATCCTTTGATGATCTAAGTGGGCTTTAAGTTATGAAGTGAAATTATTTCTGTTGATTGACTGTGCTGTCTCCTGTAACAACTCCATCGGCAGCTAAATGAATGTTAAGTGAGGTTGATGAGTGAGACCTGGAGAAGTCAGGCCATGCAGCTTGGTCAAGAAAAGCCGTGCTTAGTGTATAATAGCTCCTGCCTGAATGGACACACTCCTTGCCCATTTGATGATATATTCATTACACTCATTTGTTTGATTTCCAGTGGCAGTGGGCCCTGATTTTTGTTTTCCTCCTTCATCGACCTCTGTCCCTTTCCCCAGGCCTCTAATTTGGGCCTTTATACTAACTTTTACAGCCAAACCTTATTTTGCAGGGCAGAGAACATGCACTCAGCCCCACAGACTAATGGGGAAGCAGTGGGTTTGCTGTGACATTCTTTGGTAGATAACCCCTCTGTGAGCCAGCTCTCTCAGCTGTGACCCCCAACTTGTTGGGGTTGTTTGGTTGTTTGGAATGAGGGAAGGGTTGGTAAACTGATTCCTGATACAATTTCTCAAGTCAGGGATCAAACTCAAGATGTGTGGTCAAAAATCACCATCTTAACTTCACATCTAGGCTAATTTAATAATTCACTGCTGCATCTCATAGATCACAAGCAGCGGAAGGTCTGTTTTCTTGGCATTGTTTTTTCCAAAGGTGTGTACTTCTCCCATTTCTTTTTTAGCCTTCTAATTGCCCTTATCCCCACAAAAAGCAGACACCCTCCTCCTTACTATGCTTAATATATTTACTTCTTTAAAGTCCTAGAAACAGGGAGGGTCTCTGTTTGTTTTTACATCTTGCCAGCAGACATCCATGTCCTTCCTCCCAGGAAGGCTGTCCCTGGGAAGCAAGCTCAGGGAGAGCAGAGCCGAACGTCCATGGCGAAATGGGAACTTCTGCCATGCTGCATGGATTCAGTCTTGTCACCTTCCATTCTGCACCGTGTTTGTTCAGTTCTGCCAGGTTGATCATGCACAGATACATTCAACTTGAAAACAGTGATTTTTCATAGACTCCCTAGAAACTATTTCTTGAGCATTCCCTAACTCCATCACTGGGCTGAGCTTGGGGATAGGAGAAGTCTTGGAGTAACACTTCAAAGCTAAGACCTCTGTCGCAGAAGAAGAGAATGGAACAGAGCAGCCTGGCATAGTAAAGGTCATGTTTTAGTGGATATCGTTGGTGATTAGCTGGTTATTCATTTTGCTTGCTTTTTGGAGGGTGAGGGTGGTGATAGTTTGGAGGAGGTTGGTGCCTGAGGTTTCAGGTAAAGAAGGATAGAGATACTCTCATTTCTAGGGCGCTTGGTACAACTCTATTCAGCATTCTAGACCAACACGTGAGACATTTTTGAAAATTTGAAAAAGATGAAAAATTAGGAAAAGGAGTGATAATAAACACATTTTTTCCCTTAAACAACAGAAAGAAAGACTACGTCAGAAGGAAGCCAGTGTGACCACCAACTAAGCCAGAGATTTGGAAACGCTGACAGTGAGACGTGGTACCTTGCACGATTCCTTTGCAATGCCAGCACTGCAAGAACTTCACGGCAGATCCGTTACTAAATGTTTGTTTTGCTCATCTCTGTCTGAGGTCACCTACAGTGAGCACCCTGTGCCTTAAGGAAGTCCCTTGTCAAGCCACAGGAACAGGGAGAAGCTGTCTAAGGGGACATTGCTGGAGTATTTGATGATTGTTTCTTGTAAAAGTCCAAGGTCTGCTCTGTTGCGAGACCAGAAGGATGACCAAGATTTTCCAAACTTTTTTTAAAAGTGGAGATTTCAAACTTTCTAACCCAAGTTTGGCACATGTAAACTTGTGACAGAGAAGAGAAAGCTCTTTCATGGTGGCTGCCTTGAGAGGGTTCAAGCCGTCGTCTTCACACCCTGCTGGTCTGCTTATTGATCTTAATTTGGAAGCTATTGCAGCAAGATCCTGCAGCATCTTTCCCGCCACAAATGTTGAGGCTTACCAAAACTATTTTTTAAGAGGTCCAAGACTACATATTTCACAGACTAGAGAAATATTTATTTTGTTGTTTATGTAACAGAAAGGACAGAAAATGGAATTATACATGGGTGGAGAGAGGGTTAAATAGCCATAAACTTCATCCTGGAGAATGGATGATGGTACAGGGAGTTGAAATCAGCCATTAAACGAGACCCTGAACAGGGACAGATTTGGGATCAAAGCACCTGCTTGGACAGGTGACTCAGTGACGAGGCACGTCTCACATCTCGGACCACTGGTGAACGGGCAGGGCCACGCTCACATGCCCCTGACCTCTGCGTCATGTTCAGGGGCTGTGTGTGGCTGGACCTCTTCTGCCAACCTCAGGAGGTAGTTTCCACACAGGAGAGCAAATGCTACTTTGCAGCCGTTTAGCATGATCTTGACTGACAGCCTGTGACACAGGGCGAAGTAAGGGTCTTGGATGTCAAAAATTAAGGGTTCTTTACATCGAAGTGAAAAGAAGTGATTATATGAATAGGAAACTTTGAGTGGGTATCATGCATAGGCAGCTTTTTCTGACCCGGGAGCCTTACAAGTACTGCCCTTTGAGTCACAGAGGAAACCACCTTGGACCTCTCCCCTGACATTTTTTTTTCCTTAAGCCACCACTCTGCATTTATCTTGTGAGAGGGGACATGGGGGCCTGGGGCAAACTGAGAAGAGGATCAAAGTCCATCACGTTTGGGCCACGCTTTCTACTCTGATTGGTGGAGGGCAGCCCAGAGATGAGCAAAAACCTTAAACCCTTCGTGAGCCAGCTGCTGTGTGTGGCCTGCCCCTCACCCCAGCTTCCCAGAACCTCTCAACTTGCCAGGCACCTGAATGTCTGCCCAGGACCGCCTGCCGGTCAGCAGCCCTGCGGGGACCCCCTTACAGAGCTAGCTAATAAAGCAGCACCACATCCTAGCAGAAAGCCCCTCGTGGAAATCCAGGCTGCCCAGTGCAGATCGAGGCAGTCACAGGAGACATATTCACGCGGGCGCTAATCACCGTTTCTAACAATTCAAAAGAGAAGAATGTGGTAGCATGGTTGGGTTCGTTGGGTTTTCTTTTTTTTTTTTTTTCCAATTCAAAATGAAAGGATAAGACAAGCAAAACAGAAAAGCCAGTAAGGAACTTAAAGGAGTAAAAGAAGTGCTTATGAGCAAGAAGCTTTGCATACTGCTTTCTTATACTCTTTATTTTCACTGAACTGTGAAGAAAACCTAAGACTTCATCACTTTAAAACGCATTTCAGTCACAGTCATCCTGGGCTCCCTGACATGCCGCTTAGAATTACAGGGTGAAAGCAGAGGGCCTGTGTTGCCCATGTCTTGGCAACTTTGCGTTCAGTGAGCCCACTCTAAGGGTCCATCCTCGTGGGCCTTTGTGGACCTGACGGGAAGGAGCAGGCGGCTTCCGCTGGCCTGGCTGGAGTCCACGTCAGCCTTCTGAGTAGGATGCTCGCAAGAAAGTCAGGGAAGGTAAGCAGGACTGCCGCTTGGGCCCAGAGCCCTGCAAGAACGCGCTCTCAGGGACCGGTGCTGAAGAATGATGAGTGGAAACATCTGAGGGTTCAACAGATGCAGCCCAAGTTGGATTTCATCCTAGTGGACAGACTAGAAATTGGCCAACACCTGTTTCTAAAGAGTGAATGGAATTTGCCTTCCTTGGATGGGGAAACCTAGTCATTTTGTAAGATCAGTAAAATGCCGTGTGTTGTATGCGTATTGAGCTGCATGGGAAGACTCTCCATTATTCCCGCGCGGCCTGGGCCCTGCACTGTGTATCTGGAGGCCACCTCCCGAGTCCACTCTGGCGCTGCATGTTGGTTCGCATAGCCTTCATTTCTAATTTAAGGTGATGTTCATTAAAAGTTAACAAGAATTCTCCAAAGTGGGCCATCTAAAATAACCTGAAGGCCCTTAAAAATTATCCCTTTAAAATGTACTTAAGATGAATGCAACAGTATCTCTCAGATTTTCGTGGAGAGGAAGTAATTGGGGTACCGCTTAGCAGCTTGAGTACTTCAGGCCAGCTTGGTTTAAAGGGCTGTTCCAAGCCCAGCCCTTGCTAAACCAGAGGCAGAGTGGCTGGTATTGCTTTCTGTGTTCAGGCAGACACTGACGTCTGACTTACTGGACAGAGTCTGGGAAACCTTAACTTAAAAACGACATGGTCTCTTCTAGCCAAGATTCATTCAATCTGTGGGCACAATTGGGTAGCCATTCAAATACTTGCCTATGTAACTGGCAATAATCACTGGGCACACAAGTATATAATGTATTACACATAGTATAAACACATTAGGTAAAAAGCATCAGGCTTGTGAGGTGTCAAAGATCAGGTTAGAAGGAGGTATGCTATGTGGCTTTTAACCCAAGAAGGGGCAGCTTACAGGCAGCGAGGGGTGGAAAGGGAAAAGTGTGGCCAAGTAGAAAGGGATGAATCTGATGATGGCGGAGGCCCAAGGGTCACAGGGTCAGCAGGTGCCTTTTAAATCCTTGAGTTGACATCTACGATGTCTCTTCAAGTGCTCATTACAAGTACCTAGGAATTATAGAGAAAAAAATGTCTGAAATCTGAGAAATAGAATAAGGAAACACAGTGGTGCTATTATATCTTTAGAGGTTCCAGCCAAAAAAAATGGCAGCATGGTTGAGGAACTGCGTGCCAGATTGGGTGCTGGACTCCAACCCCCTTTCCCGCAGTAAGGGCAGTAGAGGCCACGCACCTGCTAAGCCTCCTGTAGGCACCTTCTTTGTTCCTAAGGACTGTGAGGAAAGGCATTTCCTAATGAAAAGTTCATATGCTGCTGGTGGAGAAACTGAAAGAAGTTACAAAATTCTGTTGCAGTATTGGAAACCCCCTACATAAGAAAGAAGTTGTTGATATGGGTCCTATAAAGACCACGATCAGATGTAGCAGAAGAGATGTAAGTGCGAAAGAGTTGCCTGTTGGCCTGGGATTGCACGACTATCCACAGATGATACCACCTACAATGGGAGATTTTTTATTTTAATTATATTCTTGCTTCCTTAAACATCATATCTCCTCATTTCTATTTCTACTTCTCCCTTGCCTGGCATCACGGCACAGGTTGTTGCCTACAGCAGCCAGCAGGCAGCTCCTGGCGAATTAGCAATGCAGGCTCTTTCCCAGTAAGCAGACTGACATGGAGAGGGGACCCCCTTCACTCCCTGAGATCTCATTTGGTCTGTTTTGTAGGACTCTCCCCTCCCCAAATAAAGATAAAACCAATTTGGGGCTTTCTGTGCCAAGGAAAGGAAAGAAGTCCAGAAAATACAGCTATTTTTCCCCAAATACCTGATCCAAATATCAAATGTATGATTTTATGACATAGCTTAAATTGTCTTTAAAAATTGCTACCAAGAATTCTCTTGGATTTCAGCTTTATTTTTCTTTGATCCTGCCTGCTCTCATCAGAAAAAAAATGACCAAAAGCTGGAAGGGAAAGAGAAGGAAGGTATCCACAGATTTGGTAATCAACAAAATAGTTTATTAGTTCTTGAATCACACACACACACACAACAAAAATGTCCACACTGTGAAATCCCACGTCATAGTAGTCCCAGGGGCATAGGAATTTGAACATTCGTGGGAACAAAGAAAGAGCTGTCTACTGCCTTCTTGAAACTTTAACCTAAACCAGGCAGTTTTTAGACTGTGGATTCCAGAGAGTCAAGGATTGCCCTGAACAGTTTATTTTTGAAAAAGCCACATAAAGGAGAAGTGGTATGATATAGAGGGAGAAGTACAGGACCCCTAAAATTTCCATAATCTGGGTACTCTAAAGCTGTTTACAAATGTGTTGAACATCCAGAAGACCATGTATGCCACATTTCATATATTAGGTATTGTACCTTTAGTAATAATACAACCGAGGAGAGTGGATGAGTGGAAGAAAAGAACTTTCATTCATGTCAGCTACTTTATCATCATAAAGAAATCTGCAGCACAAGAGAAACATTGTGCAGCCAAACTAATAGTACTTAGTATTTAAAAGCATGAATAGTTTTCAGTCTTTCCAAAATGCAAATAACTTATTGGACATATTTCCATTTTCCAGCTATAGAGAGAAACAGTCCAGCTGCTTGGAATGTTCTCTGTCACTGAAGTACTTAAAGAAAAGCGCCTTTAGAAACAGGCCTCAGCATATCTGACTCCTTTAGTCGCCCCCATAACGGTATTTATAACCCCACGAGCAATTGAATCCAGGCGTAACTAGGCTCCATTGCACACCTGTTTGTGGCTGAGATGCCCATTTTGTGTCATTTCTGCACACCCGTCAGTTGTTGACACCTTGTTAGAGTCGCTGCATGTTAGTTTCATAATTTTTCATCTCCCCTCCCAAGGAGTGGGCGAGGCACCAAAACCTCCCAGGTCAACGCTTTGCTGGAAAGTAGTAAATTCAAGAGCGTTTTAACAGGTCAAACTTGAAGCCAGTTCAGTAGCCTTATTTGTTCCAAGACTCTTAATCAACACTGATAAAAACTTAGCATTTGGGAAATTTGTATAGATGACAACTTAGAAATGTGAAGATATTAAAATGGCAGCTAGCTAGCTTGCAAAGCCCCCATTCAGTTTCTACCAACAAAGTGGTCAAAGAAACAGATCAAGCATCCTTCAGCAGGCACACGATCCTCAATGGAGCTTATTGGATTCGTTTCCCCTCTAGCCTCAGCCCCTCTCCCAGCCACCCTAGCGACAGACAGTGACCTAGAGGACCTTCTCCTTCCCATACTTCCCTTCCCTGGCATGATGCGTCCCTTCAGTCAAAACCTCAAATGAACTCCACACTTTAGTGCATGTTCCATCTACGAAGTACATGTTTATGAATCCATGCTATGATCTGGAGAAGACCATCTCAATTTTTTATATGAAAGTGGTAGCGAATGCCATGAATTTATTTTCTGCATGCCATCTATGCCTATATCATTTTCTATTTTTTAATCTTAAATATACTAAGAATCAACAGTCTGTCTCCTTACCTAAAAGCTGATCCAAACACTTCTGTAGACTAATTTTTTTTTAACGCTCTGCATGAAATTTGATAGTATTGAGCGAGCAAAGTGCAGCTGAGCCCATAGTTTCCAACAGAAGTTCACCTCCCAAAATTCGGTGCTCTCCAGGGAGGCAACACCCTTTCACTGCACTTGGGCTGTCTTGTAGGCTGAGCATTTCCCTAAGTTCTTGTGTCCACCCCGAGGGGCTCTCTGTCTTTGAAACTGTAAGAATGTCTTAAGAGAGAGAGTATTTCTCCCCATATACAGTGTGAGCTGAAATGTGTTGTCTTAGAGTTGGTATATCAAGTAAGAAATCGAATGTTTCCAGGCGTGCCTTCTCAGTGGTCTGGCGACATCTTTGGCAACATCGCACCTTCTTGCCTTTATTGTTCTCTCCAGGGCTTGCTTCCATTCTTGTCTCATGAAACAAATCCATTTGTATTTATTCATCTGGATCAACTTTCCAAAACGAAAGGCTAGTCCCACAGACCACTGAGTAGACAGGGAAGTTCCTCTTTACGTCCCCCCCAACATGGACGAGAGACGTGTTCTGGAATGAACACTCTCTTGGGACTCTTGGGATGGATTTGTGATGCCAGGTTTCTCTCTGTGAGATGTATAAAAAGGGGTACAACTTACAACAGTTGTACTCCCCTTCCCAGTAAGAGACTAGGACATTCAAAATCCATACATTTAGGTGGGTTTGAGTGAACTATGTATAAATAGCTCATTTTTTTCCTTTCTTCTTGGTTATTCGTCTCTAGCTGTAAACTTACTTCTTCACATGTGATCTCCAAGGCCTAAAGAAGGTGGTCCCAGCCCCACGACCCTGCGCTGTATGCAATCCTCCAAATACCTCCAGTTCCCTGAAGGAGGGGAATGTCTAGTGGCAATTCTCCTGTGTTCCCATGGTGACACATATGCGACAAATGGGTCTACCAAAGGATTGGGTCTATTCCAAATAATTAATTTTATAAACCCACAATTCTCCAATTTCTCAAGACACAAATAATATAATAATGTTTGAAAAATGAAAGCATTAAGAAAAAAGGAGTTCCCTTTAAGGAAACCATCTAAGATAATCCTAAAAAAGGCAGAAACTTTTAGACTTGAATAATTTGTAAGACTCTTTAGAGAAAGTGTCATTGATTCATCCCAGTCTATTCCTCTTCATTGAATTTTAATTTAGGCTAGTGTGTGAAGCCGGGTGCCCTCGACTTTGATTTAGTGGGTCGTGCTTTGGCCTGCACGTCAGCACCAGCCTGCGTGCCCAGAACGTACGTGAGATCAGTCAGCATCCTAATAGGAATCAGGCCTAACAGAAATGTAAATTATTTCAAGTCCTTTAGCGTTTAATTTTCTTAGTGACACCCTGGAACCTGGACCCTGCTTCCTAAGATGCATTTAATACATGCAGTTATACATCTTTACTTAGTCTTCTGACATGGCAGGCGATGGAACAAAGGGGACCGGGGAGAAGGAAGTTTTCAAGAAGGCCAGGGTCCAACACTTGCTGATATAATGCATTGTTAGGGAGCTGGTTTTTGCCAGGGTTGTATCATGGGCAGCCTTTCTGGGGAAACTCACGGCGTCTGTAGGAGGCCAGTGCTGGTGCCTGGCACCTCGCGTGGGTCAGTGCCTGACACGTGCCGGAAGAGCAGGTACCCCAGGGAAACGCCCTTACATTTCAGGTTCGTTTCCAGGGAGGGTGCTGCCTGTGGACCTTCCTGTTTCCTCCCTGCCTGGCCAAACACCACCGTGGCCTCTAGCTCCATTTCACTTTCTCCTTTCAATACTGCTGCTGCCTCAGCTTCCCCGTTGGTCACACCCCTCAGGTCTTTCTTCCTCAGTTTACCTTTACAGTTTCTCCAGGAACCCCACCGTTCTCACCACCCTCCCTCGCAGACAGCCCGCTGCGTCCCCGGGCTCCCAGGCGCTCCTCTCAGTCCCGCTCCGCTTTCCTGCCCCAGCCCTTTAGACAGGGCGCTCCGCTGTCACCAAGTGAGACGCGGTGCCGTGACTGCCTCTTGGTAATGTCAGCATCACCTCGTCACTCAGGCAAAGAGGGAAAAATCCATAAAAGAGATGGAAAAACATTTCTTTCTCATTTTATTCTGCTTTATTTTAAGAAGGTTGTGGGGAGGGTGCTAGTCCTCAGTTTCTCAGCTTTTACTTTAAGGTTGTCTAATTAGGGACCATTCTTCTGATAAATGATAAATCAGTCCAAGACACTAGCAATGATACATAGCACTAAATGTCTGAGTCTCTAATAACTTTTCTGTGCTGCTGGACAAATTGACTTAATTCTCTGCAAACATTTTGAATCAGGCTTTTTATTGCCACTCCATTCTTACTACTCATGATTCAGACGTCTACACGAATCTGGATCAAGATGTTGACAATTTGTGGTTATTTTCAGACCAACAGTAACTGCTACACTCTTGAAAGCACTTAAAAAGAAAGTATAAGCATGTCCTAAATAGTCAACAACTTGACCTGGAAAAACACTGGCTTTTCTGTTTAATTAAATATTAGGCCAATGTGTAGATGTAATTTAAAGGATTTTAAGCAATAATAAAGGCATTTTGAGAAATGAGAAGGCACTTTAAATACATGAAACCTTACATTATGTGCTCTTGGATATTTTTTAATGTAATAAGCTAACTGGATTCAGGTATTTTTTCCCTTTAAATTTTAAAAAATATGTTTCTACTTTGTTTGCATATTTAATTTTGTCAAAGCTGAGAAATGCTCACTAGTTGAATATGTAAATGTCATTTGCAACCAAATGAAATATTTATTTTTAAAAAGAAAAGGTGAAGGAACCAATATTGATAAGTACATAATGAAAATATGTGTGTGTGTATATATATATATAAATCTATATATTTTCCTCCTTGACACTACTTGGTCACCACATCAAGTGTATTTTTGTACATAATATATATTGGTTAGAAAAGGTAGATTGTTTATTCAAAGAATTCTGTCTCTGTGATAGATTATATTTATCCTAACCTGTTGACACCTCTGTTAATTTGTTTTAAAGGATAGAACTCTATTTTTTGGAATTTGCAGAGAACTGCATTCATGGCTTCCAGCTGTAAATCTGTTAAGAGTCTTTTAATAAACCTTGGTTTCATGTCTGGCTGGCGTGCAGTGCAGATTTGTTTCCAGGAGGCTTTTAGGACCGTATCCCCAGGACTCTAATGTGGAACACACGAGTCATTTCTAACTTGCATTACTGCCCAAGTACAGTATTTGTTCTGAGCTGCAAGAAAGAGCTGGTCTGAGAAGGTACGTCATTCACATTTCCTTCTTCCTCCCTGTGCGCCACACCAGCAGTGGGCGATCGGGCCGGACACTCAAAGCTAACACCAAACAGACAAGCGTCATTTCAGCTGGGCCGACCCAAAAGCAGCACCACCGGAACATAAATTGCCCAAGGTGGGCAACTGTTCTCCATGTCCACTGTTGTGTGCCAACAAATGATGAGAGTAGGTAACCATGTTAGTTACCAATTGCTATATAACAACATACCCCAAAACTTAGTGGGTTAAATCAACAATAATCACTTCTTATTTTTCATGGTTTTGTTGGTTCTCACTTGGAGTCTCAAACGGTCGTAGTGCTATGTCCACTGGGTTTGCAGCCATCTGAAAATGGAAAGGCTTGAGTGGGGCTGGAATATGCACTTTCCAAGGTAGCGGACTCATCTGGCAAGTCGGGGCTGGCTCTATGTTGGGGGCCTCACGCCCCTCCAGCAGGCTGCCTGAGTGACCCAAAGTGAAACACGTAAGGCTTTGACCAAGGCTCACAAGGCACATCCAGCTATTCTCATCCTATTCTACCAGCTGAGGCATTTACAAAGTTCTGCCCAGATTGATGGGTGGGGTGGAAGCCCCCACTGCTTGGTGGGGGGATGTCAGCACCACGTCGTAAGAAGAGCATAGGAGGTGGGAAATACACTGGCGTCACCATCTTTGGATATACAATCTGTCCCCATAACTTGCCCTGTTCTTCCTATCTTCTCTCCCTCCTCATTCTTCTGCTCTTATTTTTGTTCTAAAACTAAATTTCAGATTTCTTTTCCAAGAATTTCCCTACTACTTCTCCCCAAATCTCCCCTCACCTGCATATCAGAGCATAGAAATGTTTGTCTTACTGCTCTGAATACAGACATTCTGTACCTCGAAGAAAGATGTATCCTAACTAGGACTTTATAATAAACACTGGAGAAAAGGACTCAAAAGTGATCCTAGGGTTTTACTCCAAAATCATAAGCCTGCATTTCTTACTATATGAGTAGTAGAGGTGTTGATCCCATACTGAAGCTGTGTCTTGGCCAGTAAGTAAATGAAGTCTCACTTTTTCAGTGGCTGGAATAGAACTTTCTTTGACTCTTATAGTATTGTGTGGGAATTAATACAATGGAATATATCATTCAGCTTTAAGAAAGAAGGAAATTCTGACACATGCTACACCATGGGTGTACCTTGAAGACATGATGCTAAACAACCCAGTTGCAAAAGAACAAATATTGTATGATTTCACATATGAAATATGTATAGAAGTCAAATTCATAGTGATAGAAAGTAGAATGGTGTTTGTCATGGGGCTGGGAGGAAGAGGAGATGGGTTATTGTTTAATGCATACAAAGTTTAATATGGGACAATGGAAACATTCTGGAGATGAATGGTAATAATAATGGTTGCACAACAATGTGAAAGTACTTTATGTCACAAGACTATACACTTCAAAATGGTTAAAATGGTAAACTTTATGTTACATATTTTACTATGATACAAAATAGCAGTATGTATTATATGCCAGGTGCTATATTAAGCATTTTATGTGCATTACTTTGTTTAATCCGCACAAGCTATGATGTAAAGATTACTACCATTCCCATTTTACAGATAAGAAAACGAATACTTGGAGAGGTTGATAACTTTCCCATGCAGTTGGTAAGTGGAGAAACCAAAATTCAGACACTCCAAAGAAATGCGTTCAGCCACAGTCCTATCCCTAAGGTCACAGAAAATAGAATTAGCTGCTTCAGGAGAAAGGAGGATGTATAGACAACATTATAAGGTCTTAGCACATGGGTGGCCTTATAGTTTCATTTTTGAGATATGGTAAAAAAAAAAAGTTTCCCTTCTAACAAAATGTTTCTTTTCCATAAATTACTGCCCTTTCAAACCTTACCGTACTTTTTGTCAAATATCTAGCGAAGAGTATTGGAGCCCTAAGACTTCTGTAAAAGCCAAAGAAACTAACAAAATGGAGCTGTATATGAATCCTTTAAGAAATAGCTAATCAGAACCTTCAGAATTTCCTCCTTTCTGTAGATGAGATGAAGAAGGGTATAACACAAGGCAAAAAGTGATAGACGTCAGTCAGAGCCACGTGAGGTTTAGCGTGAGACGAAGAGAAGCAGCCATCAAACCTACCTCTGAGTAGTTGCCCAGGAGCAACCGTATAATGAATCAGTCTGGAAATATGTCTGACAAGGTGAAACAATGTCCTCTCCAAAAACATTTGAACAGAACTGGATCATGTAGTGCTGGATTTCCTGGACCCTTCTATCAATACTGTGGTATGTCCATTGCCTAATTTGAAGCAAAACTAAGACCTATTTTAGAGTCATTTTGAACTTATTTACTGCTGAAATTAAATTATTCTATTAGCAGAGTATTTTATTGTTAGTGAAAGAACCACAAATGAACAGTTGTACTCAGTTTTATTATGCTGGTCAGAACCAGAAGTAGAAGGAAAGAGAAACATCTTTCAGGAAAGAAAATGCTCTCCCTCGTACTTCAGATCTTAGAAGACATCACGAATTACCAAGTCATCCAATACTTTGCCAGATCTTCCAAGACTTCCAGCCTGGTTCCAAAGACCAGAAGGGTCTGGCCATGTTTGAGTAACTATTGTGTTTAGGGGTATTTGTTCTGTAGAAGAATGTGGGCCTTAGCATTGGACAGAGGGAACTTCAGGGACAGCAAAGCATAAGGACAAAATCATGGGTGTTAACGGTGACACCCAGTTTCATATCCCAGCTCTGCTACTTCCTAGCCTGATGACCTCAAACAAGTCACAGCATGCTAAGCCTCAGATTCCTCATCTAAAAATGAGGATAAAAAAGATCTCAGATTACATAAGGTTGTCAAGGGTAAAAAGAAATAGTGGAGAAATTCCTAATAAAAAACAATAAACATCACTTCCTTCTACCTGAGAGCGGTCAGTATTACTCTTGCATTCCCTGGCGCCATCCGCTTTGAACTTCACAAACGGGAAAGGATTGTCCTCTCTCCTCCACCCAAGCCTCGTCACTTTCTCACCTGGTTTATAGGTGACTGAGGTCATTCTGGGCCTTCTCCTCCTAGAGATGACATTCTTTCAACTGTTGTCCTCCCAGAGCAATGTATTATTTACATGTGCTTTCTGAACTTCAATTTCCACATCTGTTTGTATCATGTATGGGGTTTAGAATCCCTGATTTCTCTGTGAGCGGCTACTACAGAAAGCAATATAAGCCCTAATCTTCAAGACATACAATATACCAAGGAGGAAATACACCACAAATGAAAAGGATTGGGAATATTTACAGTCAACCCATATGCATATTTGAGCTTGGGTCTTTGAAGTTTATTGCTGAAGATAAGTTCTTTAGAGATTTGTCTTGAAGAATGTTTCCATAGTGAAGAGAGCCCTGGCATACCAAAGAGAAAGAAAGAGCCCCTACCAGGGGGCAGAATAACTCATGTGAGAAGTAGGCAGTATAGATAGAATTCCTATATCCACAGTGGTAGGTAAGTCATAGGATATGGCAAGGTGTCCTCCAGGCAGCAGGAATGTGTGTGCCTATATATCCTTATGTCAAATTTGGATCTAGTCTTCACTGAGGACAACTAGAAAAGCAGGAGTAATGTTTTTTTATTTACTTGAAAGACTTTGGAAAAGTCTTTACAAACTGAAAATTGCTGAAGTAAGGCTTGAGAGAAGATCAAAAAGCAGAGAGATAAACATGGTACTGGGTATTGTTTTCCACCCGGGGATTCTGAAAGAGATGAGTGAGAGGCCAGCCTATGTCTTGGACAGCATCGATGTGCTAGGGGGACAAAAATGGAGATCAGGCCACACTAAATTTAAAACCTGAAAAATCCCCTTCTTTTGGGTTAAGACAGTGGTTCTCAGGTGCTAGAAGGCATTTGACAATATCTGGAGACATTTTCTATCATAACTAGGAAGAGGTAGTATTAGCATCTAGTAGAAAGAGGCTGAGATACTACTAAAAAATTCTGTAAGGCACAGGAATTCCCGCACAATAATTAACCAGCTTGAAATGTCAATAGTACCAAGGTAAGATGATACCAGATTTCTA
This sequence comes from Phataginus tricuspis, assembly GCA_029783875.1. Lineage (NCBI taxonomy): Eukaryota > Metazoa > Chordata > Mammalia > Pholidota > Manidae > Phataginus > Phataginus tricuspis. Next base: position 21,882,218 of record JAQQAC010003584.1, on the reverse strand, counting down.
GTGCTCTCAGGTGCCTGGAACCACAACAGAAATTCTTTCTGAAGGAATATAATATCCTAGATCTGTAGAGACAAACCAAATTCTCAAATAATATATCTGTCACACAATGCAGGATAAAACAAATATGCAAGGAAATGACAATCATGAGCGAGAATCAGGAGAACAATGATCAATAAAAACAAAGAGGCAGCTTTGACTCGGCTCAAGATGGCGACGTGAGCAGGGCAGCGGAAATCTCCTCCCAAAACCATCTCGATTCGTGAAAATACAATAAATACAACTACTCCTAAAAGAGAGACCAGAAGATACAGTACAACAGCCAGGCTACAGCTACATCTGCAAGAACTCAGTGCCTCACGAAGCGGGTAAGATACGGAGCCGCGACCCGGCGGGATCCGAGCACTCCCCCCACCCCAGCGCACTGGCGGGAGGAGAGGATTCAGAGCCGGGAGGGAGGGGAAGCACAGGCCCGCCAAATAACCAGCCCAGGTGATCTGTGCCGGGAGTGCTGACACACACCGCATGGTGTACTGGATATTAGAGAAACAGAAAAAGCAAAACCCGAGACGGAGACTGGGAGCGGGTCCCCACAGCCAGCTCCCCTGGGACAAAAGAAAAGTGAGTGCTTTTTAAAAGTCTTAAAGGGACAAGGGCCCAACAGCTGAACAAAATCATCCCAGCACACTCAGCCCAGCAGGCTGGGAATCTCAAGGAATTTGGGGCCTCCTTACCCCCTGCCGGGCAAAGCAGCCCTGAAGCGCCTCACAGCGATAAGCAGCCTGCCATTCGTTCCCCCTGTGGTGCCGACTGAACCGACACAGCTGCAGAGCAGCCCGAGAGCGGCGCCGCCCACGGCAACCACACAGAGTCTCCTCCCAGTGCGCAGCTAACCCGGAAGGACAGCGGAAGCTGGAGCAAGGTCGGAAGGCGCGAAGGGGCCATCCTGGCAGTAGAACGCACCCACATTGCTCTAGGATAGCCTGAGGGTGGCCCCGCCCACAGAAGCTCAGAGGATCATCCCAGAGACTGACTCCCAGTGGGCAGGTAGCCAGCACAGGCTGTGGAACCCAGAGCAAGATCCGGAAGGCATGAAAGGGCCTATCCTTGCAGTAGAACACACCTGGCATGGTGGCCATGCCCCTGCAATGCTCCAGGATAGCCTGAGGGTGGCGCTGCCGACATCAGCTCAGGGAATTATCCCAGAGACTGCCTCCTGGTGTGCGGTAACCAGTACAGGCTGCAGAGAAGGGCAAGGCAAACGGCAAGCAGAAAGGGACTTTGTTCTCCAGGCTGACACACGTGTCACCTGCCTGCGACCACTACTATTGCCATAAAAAGACAGAAGAACTTGCTCCAGTCAAAAATCACCCAGACAACCCCAGAGAGAGGGCCTGGTGGGATAGATTTAAACAATCTTCCTGAAAAAGAATTCAGAATAAAAGTCATAACCATGCTGATGGACCTACAGAGAAATATGCAAGAGCTAAGGGATGAAGTCAGGAGGGACATCACAGAAATGAAACAATTGACTGACAGACTTAAGAGCAGATTGGATGAGGTGCGAGAGACTGTTAATGGAATATAAATCAGAGAACAGGAGGACAGAGAAGCTGAGGCACAGAGAAATAAAAGGATCTCTAGGAATGAAAGAATATTAAGAGAACTGTGTGACCAATCCAAACGGGACAATATTCGCATTATAGGAGTACCAGAAGAAGAAGAGAGAGAAAAAGGGATAGAAAGTGTCTTTGAAGAAATAATTGCCAAAAATTTCCCCAAGCTTGGAAAGAAAATAGTCTCTCAGACCACGGAAGCCCACAGATCTCCCAGCACAAGGTACCCAAGGAGGACAACACCAAGACATATAATAATTAAAATGGCAAAGATCAAAGACAAGGACAGAGTATTACAGGCACCCAGAGACAGAAAAAAGATCACCTACAAAGGAAAACCCATCAGACTATGATCAGACTTCTCAACAGAAACCTTACAGGCCAGAAGAGAATGGCATGATATATTTAATGCAACTAAACAGAAGGGCCTTGAACCAAGAATATTGTATCCAGAACGATTATCATTTAAATTTGAGGGAGGGATTAAACAATTCCCAGACAAGCAAAAGTTAAGGGAACTTACCTCCCACAAACCACCTCTACAGGATATTTTAAAGGGAATGCTCTAGATGGAAGCCCTCCTAAGGCTAAATAGAGGTCAGGCAAAAAATAAAATCAACTTTCTACAAAAACAGTCAAAGGAAACACAAAAGAGTACAGGAAAAAACACCTAACATATAAAGAATGGAGGAGGGAGAATAAGAAGGGAGAGAAATAAAGAATCATCAGTCTGTGTTTATAATAGCTTAATAAAGAGAGTTAAGTTAGACAGATAGAAAAGAAGCTACCCTTGAACCTTTGGTAACCAGGAATCCAAAGCCTGCAATGGCAATAAGTACATATCTATCAATAATCACCCTAAATGTAAATGGACTGAATGCACCAATCAAACAACACGGAGTAATAGGATGGATAAAAAAGCAAGACCCATCTATATGATGCTTACAAGAGACTCACCTCAAACCCAAAGATATTCACAGACTAAAAGTGAAGGGATGGAAAAAGATATTTCATGCAAACAACAAAGAGATAAAAGCAGGTGTTGCAGTACTTGTATCACACAAAATAGACTTCAAAACACAGAAAGTAGCAAGAGATAAAGAAGGACATTACATAATGATAAAGGGGTCAGTCCAACAAGAAGATATAACCATTATAAATATATATGCACCCAACACAGGAGTGCCAGCATATGTGAAACAAATACTAACAGAATTGAAGGAGGAAATAGAGAGCAATGCATTCATTTTAGGAGACTTCAACACACCACTCACTCCAAAGGACAGATCAACCAGACAGAGAATAAGTAAAGACACAGAGGCACTGAACAACACACTAGAACAGTTGGACCTAACAGATATCTACAGAACTCTGCACCCAAAAGCAACAGGATACACATTCTTCTCAAGTGCACATGGAACATTTTCCAGAATAGATCATACACTAGGCCACAAAAGAACCTCAGTAAATTCAAAAATATTGAAATCCTACCAACCAACTTCTCAGATCACAAAGGTATAAAACTAGAAATAAATTTTAGAAAGAAAACAAAAAGGCTCACAAATACATGGAGACTTAACATTCTCCTAATTAATCAATGGGTTAACGGCCAAATCAAAACAGAAATCAAAGAATATATGAAGACTAATGACAACAACAACACAAAGCCACAACTTCTTTGGGACGCAGCAAAGGCAGTTCTAAGAGCAAAGTATATTGCAATCCAGGCCTATTTAAAGAAGGAAGAACATTCCCAAATGAAGAGTCTAAAGACACAATTACTGAAATTGGAAAAAGAAGAACAAATGAGGCCCAAAGTCACCAGAAGGAGGGACATAATAAAGATCAGAGAAGAAATAAATAAAATTGAGGAGAATAAAACAATAGAAAAAAATCAATGAAACCGAGAGCTGGTTCTTTGAAAAAATAAAGAAAATAGATAAACCCCTAGCCAGACTCATTAAGAGAAAAAGAGAATCTACACACATAAACAGAATCACAAATGAGAAAGGAAAAATAATGACGGACCCCACAGAAATACAAAGAATTATAAGAGAATATTATGAGCATCTATATGCTAACAAGCTGCAAAACATAGAAGAAATGGACAACTTCTTAGAAAAATACAACCTTCCAAGACTGACCAAGCAAGAAACAGAAAAACTAAACAGACCAATCACCAGCAACGAAATTGAATCGGTAATCAAAAAACTACCCAAGAACAAAACCCCCGGACCAGATGGATTCACCTCTGAATTCTACCAGACATATAGAGAAGAAATAACACCCATTCTCCTTAAAGTTTTCCAAAAAATAGAAGAGGAGGGAATACTTCCAAACTCTTTCTATGAAGCCAGTATCACTCTAATACCAAAACTGGGCAAAGACCTCACCAAAAAAGAAAATTACAGACCAATATCCCTGATGAACGTAGATGCAAAAATACTCAACAAAATATTAGCAAACCAAATTCAAAAATACATCAAGAGGATCATACACCATGATGAAGTGGGATTCATCTCAGGGATGCAAGGATGGTACAACATTCGAAAATTCATCAACATCATCCACCACATCAACAAAAAGAAAAACAAAAACCACATGATCATCTCCATAAATGCTGAAAAAGCATTTGACAAAATTCAGCATCAATTCATGATTAAAACTCTCAACAAAATGGGTATAGACAACAAGTACCTCAACATCATAAAGGCCATATATGACAAAACCACAGTTAACATCATACTTAACAGCAAGAAGCTGAAAGCTTTTCATCTAAGATCGGGAACAAGACGGGGTGCCCCCTCTCCCCACTGTTATTCAACATAGTACTGGAGGTCCTAGCCATGGCAGTCAGACAAAACAAAAACATACAAGGCATCCAGATTGGTAAAGAAGAAGTCAAATTGTCACTATTTGCAGATGACATGATACTGTACATAAAAAACCCTAAAGACTCCACTCCAAAACTACTAGAACTAATATATGAATTCAGCAAAGTTTCAGGATACAAAATTAACACACAGAAATCCGTTGCTTTCCTATACACTAACGATGAGCTAACAGAAAGAGAAATCAGAAAAACAATTCCATTCACAATTGCATCAAAAAGAATAAAATACCTAGGAATAAACCTAACCAAGGAAGTGAAAGATCTGTACTCTGAAAACTACAAGACACTCCTAAGAGAAATTAAAGAGGACACTAACAAATGGAAATGCATCCCATGTTCTTGGCTAGGAAGAATAAATATTGTCAAAATGGCTATACTACCTAAAGCAATCTACAGATTCAGTGCAATCCCTATCAAACTACCAACAGCTTTCTTCAATGAACTGGAACAAATAATTCTAAAATTCATATGGAACCAGAAAAGACCCTGAATAGCCAAAGCAATCCTGAGAAGGAGGAATCAAACAGGGGGAATTACGCTCCCTGACTTCAAGCTCTACTACAAGGTCACAGTAATCAAGACAATTTGGTATTGGAACAAAAACAGACCTACAGACCAGTGGAACAGAATAGAAAATCCAAACATTAAACTAAACATATACAGTCAATTAAAATTTGATAAAGAAGCCTTGGATATACAATGGGGAGATGACAGCCTCTTCAGCAGCTGGTGTTGGAAAAACTGGACAGCTACATGTAAGAGAATGAAACTGGACTACTGTCTAACCCCATACACAAAAGTCAACTCAAAATGGATCAAAGACCTGAATGTAAGTCATGAAACCATAAAACTCTTAGAGAAAAACATAGGCAAAAATCTCTTGGACATGAACATGAGTGACTTCTTCATGAACATATCTCCCCGGGCAAGGGAAACAAAAGCAAATATGAACAAGTGTGACTATATCAAGCTGAAAAGCTTCTGTACAGCAAAGGACACCATCAGTAGAACAAAAAGACATCCTACAGTATGGGAAAATATATTCATAAATGACATATCTGATAAGGGGTTGACATCCAAATTATATAAAGAACTCACACACCTTAACAAGCAAAAAGCAAATAATCCAATTAAGAAATGGGCAGAGGACATGAATAGACACTTCTCTAAAGAAGAAATTCAGATGGCCAACAGGCACATGAAAAGATGCTCCACATCGCTAATCATGAGAGAAATGCAGATTAAAACCACAATGAGATATCACCTCACACCAGTGAGGATGGCCAACATCCAAAACACAAACAACAACAAATGTTGGTGAGGATGTGGAGAAAAGGGAACCCTCCTACACTGCTGGTGGGAATGCAAATTAGTTCAACCATTGTGGAAAGCAGCATGGAGGTTCCTCAAACAACTCAAAATAGAAATACCATTTCACCCAGGAATCCCACTCCTAGGAATTTACCCTAAGAATGCAGCAGCCCAGTTTCAAAAAGACAGATGCACCCCTATGTTTATTGCAGCACTATTTACAATAGCCAAGAATTGGAAGCAACCTAAGTGTCCATCAGTAGATGAATGGATTAAGAAGATGTGGTACATATACACAATGGAATATTACGCAGCCAGAAGAAGAAAACAAATCCTACCATTTGCAGCAACATGGATGGAGCTGGAGGGTATTATGCTCAGTGAAATAAGCCAAGCCGAAAAAGACAAGTATCAAATGATTTCACTCATATGTGGAGTATAAGAACAAAGAAAAAAAACCTGAAGGAACAAAACAGCAACAGACTCACAGAACCCAAGAACGGACTAATAGTTACCAAAGGGAAAG